>BOPN01002629.1:37500-42429 GCA_017312705.2 Penaeus japonicus | reverse complement strand
GGAGAGAGAGAGAGAGAGAGAGAGAGAGAGAGAGAGAGAGAGAGAGAGAGAGAGAAAGAAAGAGAGAGAGAGAGGGAAGGAGGGAGAGGGAGAGGGAGAGAGAGAGAGAGGGAGGGATAGAGGGAAGGAGGGAGAGGGAGAGAGGGAAAAAGGGAGGGAGAGAGGCAGACTGACAGAGAGAGAGAAAGAGAGAGAGAGGGAGGAGGAGAGAGGGAAAGAGAGAGGGAGGGAGGGGAGAGGGAGAGAGCAAGAGAGAAAAAAATAGAGAGAGAGAGAGTGAGAGAAAAGGAGAGAGTGAGAGAGAGAGAGAGAGAGAAAGGGACATATATAGATGGATAGACAGATGGAGTGGAGGAGAGGTGAAAAAAAAGGAAATATAACTTTTGAGTGTTTTCCCAATTTCACGGTCTGTTTCTTTTATGATATAATAGAAAAAATCTCTTCCCACACTGTACTCTAGTTAATCCAGGATTACTTTTTGATATCCATTGTTATTGTTCTTCTAATATATATATATATATATATTATATATATATATATATATATATATATATATACATATATATATATATATATATATATATATATATATATATATATATTAGAAGAACAATAATAATATAATATATATATTATATATATATATATATATATATATATATATATATATATATATATATATATATATATATATGTATGTATATGTATATATATATGTATGTATGTATATGTATATATATATGTATGTATGTATGTATGTATATATATATATATATATATATATATATATATATATATATATATATATATATATATATATATGTATATATATACACACACACACATAGACTGTGAGCATGTTACTTGTTACTTCTTTATCTGCCTTCTCTTCGTAAATTACCAATGTTATCTACATTATCAATAGTTTGCAAAATTCATTAATATATACCATTTAGTCTCGTTTCCTTCTCGATCTGATATTCATGTAAGGTAGTCTTATATATCATCATCTCCCTTCTTTCCTGTATTGCCCCCTTAATCATTATCCCTATTCCCAATTATTTCCCTTTCGTTATTGATTTTTCTGTATGTTATTCTCTTGTTTATTCACCCTTATTATGATTTCCTGTATTCAATCATCACCTTCCGTTTATATATACCCATCCCTTCTCTTTGCTAGATTTCCTTTAGTTTAGTCATCGACTCATTCCTTCTTCTTCTCCTTCTACTATCAAGCTTTATCTTCTCTTATTCCTCTTCCATTTTCTTTTATCTCTTTTATATACGCTAATACAAGTCAAAGCACATACACGTCTCAATTAACTTTGACCCATTTAACTTCACGCACGTACATCCTGACGTCAATTACACATGCTCTGAATCGTAAATGTCTTTAAGTATTTGCATAAGTGTGTGTGTATGTGTGTATGTCCATGTGCGTATGCATGTGCGTGTGTGACACAGTTTTGTCTTACCACGTTTACATTCGCTTACAGAAGTCCTTATGCCTTTTACAAGATCGTAACTGAAGACTTCTCTCCCACAGAATCCTGAAGACTCTTGAGGAAGACAAAAGGCAGCTCTCTCGTCGCAAACTCCTCGGTCGTCTCCCCTCTCCCCTCTGCCCCCCTCCCTCCTCCTCCCCCTCCCCCTTTTCTCTCTAATATACAATCCTCACCCCCCTATCCCCTTCGTCTTATCCTCCCCTCCCCCCTCCTCCCCCTCCCTCCAACCAACTCCACTACCCCCTACCCCCTTACCTCTCCCCCACATTAACCCCCTCTCATATCTCTTTCCCCCCCTACCTCACATCTACTCCCCCTCCCCTCCTACCCCCACCCCCCCTGCCTCTTCAGCCTCGAGGATTACGATATGAGATTCTTTCATCACCCTCATTTCCTCCGCTTATTAACAGCACGGGATAATAGGACAAGGGGGAGATCATGTTCACTATAGCTTCAAGGAAGTAGCTGGGTTGTTGTTCTTTCTTTTTTTTTTGTTGCCTTTATTTCTAATATTGTTTTTTTTTTTATTCGTTTGTGGATTTGTTATATCTTTTGTCTCTTTCTGGCTTCTTTCTTTGTTTTATTTATTTATTTATCTTATTCTATCATATCTTATTGTTCTTTTTTTAAACGGTTCTCTTTTTCCCCTGGTCTTTCTTTTGTTTTCTCTTACTCTTTCTCTTTCTTTCTCCCCCCCTCTCTCTCTCTCGACGCCTGTCTCTATCTATCTTCCTCCCCCCCTCTCTCTTTCCCTCTCCCCCTCTTCGTTTCTCTTTCTCTCTCTCTCTCTCCGTCTTTCCTTTTCTCTCTTTCTCGCCAGATATTTTCAAGAGTGGCGAGGCTTCTTCAACATTGAGTCACATGTCACGTTTGACTCATTAGCACATGTTGCAAAGGTCAGCAGGACACTTCAGAAGGTCTGTAACATCTTTTTAATCAACGTTTCATTGCCGTGCTATCAACTATTCATTCATATGATTGTTTGTTTCAGTCTCAATTGCATAAATTGATTACTTTCTGTTCCTAGAAATTACGATATATTTTTTTTCTCTTCTATTTTTTTTTGTGTGTTTTATCTGTGACTTCTCTACCTTCGAATCTTTCATTGTTTCTCTTAGGTGCCTTCTTTATCTCCGTATCTTTCTTTGTTTCTCTTTTGCATTTTTTATTACGTTTCTTCTATGTCTCTCTTGTGTCTTCTTTATCACGTTTCTTCTATGTTGTGTCCCTTCTGCATTAATAAAGAAGTTTTAAGAGATTATTGCTTTTCTAAAGGAGGGAGTGAGGGAGGGAGGGAGGGGGGGAGGGGGAGTCATTAACCTGACCTTTTAAAGCGATGAAAAGATTATGGGAGAAGGAGGTAGAAGGAGGATGAGGAGGAGAAAAAAAGAAGGAAAAATAAGGATATGCATAAGGTTCTACAGGAGGAATACAAGGAGAAGGAGCTGGAAGAGGAGAGAAGGAGGTGAAGCCGGAGGAGGAAGTGGATAAGAAGAAAAAAACAGTGGAGGAGGAGGAGGAGGAAGAAGATAGATGTAGATAAAAGGAAAAGAAAAAATAATGTTAGGAGGAGTGGTGATAGATAATAAGAATAATGAAGGAGGTATAGAGAGGAGGAAGTGGGCAGACGAGAAAGATGATAGAAGGGAAAAATAGATAATAAGAAGAATAAGAAGATGAGAAGGAGGAGGAGGAAGGGGAGAAAAAAAGAGAAGAACGAAATGGATGATTATAATGATGATAATGATGATGGTGAAAATAATGATCAAGAGATGGTAATAATGACGATAAAGAAGGAGAAGGAATAAAAGGAGACGGATAAAGAAGATAATAATAATAATAATAATGTCAATCAGGAGAAGCAGGAACAGAAAAAAAAAGAGAGACGGAAGAGACGGAAATACATAAGGTAGAGATGACGTCAAGTTCCTCAGTCATCAATCCCGAGAATCATTACCGAGGGGAGACTGTAACAAACTGCCTTCACAAAGACGAGGGCACGAGGGGCTTATGGCGAGGGGAAGGACACAGCTGTAAGTTCTTAAGAAGAGACAAAGATGGAGTTATTCAATCGCGGGTTGATGATGAAGAAAGGGGGGGAATGTGTCTTTCCTTGTGTATGGTTTGTGAGAGAGATTACTTTGTTTGGAGGGGGGATTCATTCGTAGACAAACGCAATCACATATATGAAAATACACACACACACACACATATATATTTGTGTGTGTGTGTGTGTATTCCCGTTATTATTTCGTTTCTTGTCCAGGTTTGCAATCCTGTTGAAAATTTCGAGAGGGTCGCCTTGTCTTCCCAATAAGACGTCTCAACCGTCATTAACTTTCCCTTTATCACAGTGTCAATAAGGCTCTGTATTTTCGCTCCTTTGCAGCTTCGTTTTAAGGAGCAAAACAGATGTCGCACAAGAAGATAATACTTGTATCAAATATCTTATACTATTTCTTATTTTCCTTAATTGCTTCCTATCTTATTTCTTTTGTGACAAAAATCTACATACATATTTTTTAAAAGATCGATACCTGCCTTCAGACGCTTCCGGTTACGCGCGCTGACTGAATTTCTACTCCAATTCTCAGAAAAAATAAGTCAAACGCTGTCATCTTCTTCATTACTTTCCCCTCCCACCTAACAGGAGCGAAAGACGCCAGAGAAAGGAAAATAACACTATTGAAAGCAGGAAGAAAGCATCGAAGAAATGGTTACCTAAGACAAGATCGTGTGCAACTGTGCATGTACCTGACCTACGATACCCAAACCGTTGTGGACCTACTATTAAGAAACAACAGCAGACCCGACAACAGCCGACAGACATCACCCGACAATCGACAGCCGATAACCGATTATCGATAATCTACAACAACCGACAGTCGCTCGACAGCAACAGGTTCTCTAATCGCCCGCTGAAATCCTACATGTCATAACCAAAACTAGATCACCGACAGCCGACAGCCAACAACCGACAGGCGATAACCAACACCCGACAGTCGAAAGTCAATAACAAAAACCAACCAACAAACAAACAAGAAAACAATTAAATCGCCAACAACTGATAACCAACAGCCGATAACCGATTCACTCACCGACAACCAAGAACCAACCAACCACCGAAACCCGACAGCCACCTCAACCGACGGGCTAAACACCACGACGAAATACCCAGACAAACAGAAGTCAAACTCAATTCTCGTAATACCCTTTCTCTCTCATTCCAGTAATTGGCCGTCGTGTTATGAAAGCGTATTGCAAGGTAGAAGCAGGGTGGGGGTAGGGGTGGAGGAGAGAGGGAGGGAGGAAGGGAGAGAAGAAGGGAGAGAGGGAGAGAAGGATGAGGGAGGAAGAGAGCGAAGGAGGGATGGAAGGATATTGTGTGAAAGTGAGAGAGGGTGAGAGTGAGTGAGTGAGTGAG
>BOPN01002629.1:25000-32500 GCA_017312705.2 Penaeus japonicus | reverse complement strand
AGAAGGAGGGAGGGAGGGAGGGAGATATTACGAGGAGGGGGAGGGGGGGGGGAGAGAGACAGATGGAGTGGAAGGAGGAGAAAGGGAGAGATGGAGGGAGGGAAGGAATTGAGATAGGGAAGAGAAACAGAAAGTGAGCCAAACAAAGAACCAGAGAGGATAACAGAGCCCCTCCCCCAAAAAAAAAAAAAAAAAAAAAAAAAATCAATGAAAAAAAAAAAAAAAAAAAAAAAAAAAAAAAAAAAAAAATAAAAAAATAAAAAAAATAAAATCAGAAATTCACTCTCCTCACACAAACACATCTCCCTTTATCCCCAATCATGTAAAGGGATTCGTGCCTCTTTACATTCATCATGTAAAGAGGTAGAAGGACACGTGGCAAAAGGGAAAGCAGGTTTTCGAATCAGTCACCAATAACACTAACGGGACTTGGGCAGGGATGTGATTTAGGTCGAGAAAGAAGTGGGGGAGATGGTGATGATGGTGGTGGTGAATGTGGTGGTGATGGTGTGAGGAGTGGTGGTGAATGTGGTGATGGTGAGGAGTCTTGGTGATGGTGTGAGGAGTGGTGGTGATGGTGGTGGTGAATGTGGTGGTGATGGTGTTAGGAGTGGTGGTGATGGTGGTGGTGAATGTGGTGGTGATGGTGAGGAGTCTTGGTGATGGTGTGAGGAGTGGTGGTGATGGTTGGTGTAGTGGTGTGTGAGGAATGGTGGTGATGGTTGGTGTGGTGGTGAACGTGGTCGTGATGATTGGTGTGATGGCAATCATACTTTTGAAAACAAGAATATAACATAGAAAAAAAAACAAACAAACAAAGAGAGAAATAATAAAACGAGGAAATAGTATATAAAAATAATAAATAATAATGACCTTTTGAAAACAAGAGCATAGCAAAGAAGAAGAGAAAACAAAGAAAGAAATAATAAAACTAGGAAATGGTATATAAAAAATAACTTATAGAAAAAAAGAGATAGAAACAAAAATATAGCGCATCCACAACCACTGAATTATTTGGGAAAAAAAAGAAAAAAAAATCAAAGAAAACTGATTTGATTCCAATAAACCAAAGTGAGAAACAAGACGCAGAAAAGTCCTTCCTCACACACGATAATTACTCCCTCAAACTCCCACACTGAAACGAAGCGGAGGTTAAGAAAAGCTTAAAAAAAACGTGTCAGGACATGTCTGTCTGAAAAGCGGGGTGGACCTGCCGAGCTCCGTGTCTGGATATTTATTGAAGAAGAAGAAGAAGAAGAAGAAGAAGAAGAAGAAAAAAAAAATCCAATTTATGAGTTTATCTTTTTTCTTTATAGTTAGACATTCAATATCTGATAAAACTAAAATGAATCAATATCTGATTTATCTGGATTTACATTTCCAAACACTTTAATAATTTTCTAGATCATTGGTTCTCGCATTGGGGGGGCGTGAGTAATTTCCAAAGGGGAGGGGGGGGGGTCAGGAGGACCCATGGGAAAGGAAGTAGGAAAGTTCTTTGCAATTCTCTTAGCAAGTAGGTCACCCCAAGTCCCGAAACTTAAACATCTTTAAAACTGTAAATGTTTTTTTTTCTCAGAGACATTACGCATTAGACATACCTCGGAGGCTGAAGTTCGTAATAACATTCAAATTGATTAAAGATGAGGTGGGGGTGAGGGGGGGGTTGGAGGTAAGGACTAACAACTACGGGGACGGGGGTGGGGGTGGGGGTAATCAAGTTACGATCCACTTGTCCAAATCATCTGATAATGATTCATAAGTAGGGCATAAAAATACTTTTTCGGCCAACAACATATTCCGACACCTCCCACGCTGTGCTGATTGTGCTAATGGTATTTCTGAGCCATAACATCTTTTTTTTCTTTCAAAAATATTTCGAATCAAATATTCAAGACCCTCCATCCCAAGGCTTTGTGGACCAAATCATGTTTCGAATTTCGCTTATTCTTACTTTTCAGACACTTGGAAAAACTTTTATCCGTTAGATGAATATTAAAAAACCGACGAATGCATTCCCTCTTCGCAGACATAAAGCAAATCAAAGAAATCATGATCACAAAAATAATATATCTATTTTTACCAAGTTCTCTCATGATATATATATATATATATATATATATATATATATATATATATATATATATATATATATATATACATACACACACACACACACACACACACACACACACATATATATATATATATATATATACATATATATATATATATATATATATATATATATATATATATATTTATATATATATATATATATATATATATATATATATATATATATATATATATACACATATATATACACATACACACACACACATATATACACACATATCCACTTAGTTAATCTATGATCTATTTATCTATCCATCTATGCCTCAACTCTCTCCCAAGGTAAGAAATGAATTATCAATCCCGGGGTTTGGTATGCGTGACGGAATTCTCTGACGGAAATGTTGCATCTCTCGCAACGAAGATCTGACACTCGGGGGAGACAGGCTTCATCCGTCTTCGGGTTTTCTTTATTGGCGTTTTATGGAGTGAGGAAGGAGGAGGGGAAAATAAGAGGAAGGAAAGAGGAAGGAAAGAGGAAGGAGAGAGGGAGAGGGGGGAGAGGGAGGGATAGAGATAGAGACGAGAAATGGAGAGAAAGAGAGAGACAGAACGAAACGGATGGAGGGAGGATAGGAAAGGGATAGCAGGGAGAGGAGGGAAAGAGGGAGGAAAGAGCGAGAGAGATATACACATAGATAGACAGATAGAGAGAGAAGAACAGACAGATATAAAGTCATAAAAATAGACAAATAGAGAGAGACACACACAAAAAAAAGGCACAGAAATACAGAACAAGAAACTAATATAGTTAAAGAAAAATAATAAAAAAATACAGAACAGATAGACACGTGCAACCCTTTTCCGTCGCTCTCTTTCGCTGCATATTATCTGCCTCCATTATCGAGCTCGGGAGCGAAGTTGAATCGCTTATTTGAAGTTCCTGTAATTATCTTCCTGTCGAACATGTCTTCCTAATAGTTTTCATTAGATGCCAAGTTAGATATTGTGGGATACTGTTGTAAACGCCCTTTTTTGTTTTGCCTTTACTTTTGTCGTTTTTATTGGAATTATTTTTATTGTATTTTTGGCCTTTTTATATACTTTTTTTGAATACTATTTTTTTCTATTCTATTCTTTTGTTATACTGGTAGTGTCTTCTGATTTTGTTTATATGGTTCAAGTAAGCTTGCTGTTTCTATACGGTTCAAAGGCAAACCTCAAACAGTATATATTCCTTAGAGACGACGATAGTAAAAACACACACACGAAAAACAAAAAACGAAGTAATATTAGAAATTAATAAATGTATATTTCTTAACCGAAGCCAAGGTCAGTAGGAAGTAACCACAAACTGGGACAAATATATGTCCCTGAGGAATAAGAGAGGGGGTAAAGAGGGGAAAAAAGTTTGAAGGGGGAAAAAGAGTGAGGGGTGAAGGGGAGATGGGGGGGGGGGGGAGGCCAAGTGGGAAGGGGAAGACGAAAAGCGAAGGGAGGAGGCAAGAGGTGAGACGAGGAACGATAAAAGGTGAAAGAGAGTAAGAGAGAAGGGTGGGGGTGGGGGGGGGGGGAAGACGAAGAACAAGGTGTGAGGAACGATGGGTGAGAAAGATCCCCGTGGAATTATGAGAAAGAGCGGGGGGGGAAGAGACTGGAGTGAGGAAAGAGGTGGAGGGAAGAGCGAGGGACGGTGGATACGGGGAAACAGTGGAAGGAATAGGAGAAAGAATAGGGGAAATATCAGGGTAAAGGGAGTACAAGAAGAAGGTGGCGACGAGGAAAATGAGGCGAAGAGGAAAAACGACGGATAATGAGAGAGAAAGAGGAGAGGGCAAGTAGAAAGAGAGATAGAAAAAAACAACAACAACATTTGAGCTACGGATGATGAGTGAAGAAGAACGAACAGATAGATCTAGAGAGGGAAAGGTCAGGGAAAAGGGGACATGCAAGACGAGGAGCGAGGGGAAAAGAGGGGAAGAGGAAGTGCCACTCTCTTGGGACATTCATCGTTAAGGAATACTTTAAGTTCCCTAATGATGCACTCTGTGGTGTCCCTCCGGTTCAATACCTCCCGCCCATTATAGAGACGTTTGTCCGGTTATCCTTTTTTTGCGAATTCATGGGTTATTGGTACGTGTGAGTGTGTGTATTTGTTTAGGATGGGAAGGAAGGAAAGGGAGTGGGAGGGGGTAAAATGAGAGAGTGAGAGTGAGAGCGAGAGAGAGTGAAGAAGAGTGAGAGTGAGTAAGAGTGGAATTGAGAGAGAGTGAGTGAAAGAGAGAGAGAGTGAGAGCCAATAAGTAGAAAAAAAAATGAGAGAGAGTGAGTAAGAGTGGAATTGAGAGAGAGTGAGTGAAAGAGAGAGAGAGTGAGAGCCAGTAAGTAGAATAAAATGAGACTGAATGTCTTTAATATTGCAAGATATGTATCTCACGTGTTTCCATTTCCATCTTCATCGAAAATAGTAATCTGCATCTCTCGTGCTGGTAAAATTATTCAGTCTCACTCAATAGACAGAGAGATACACAAAAAAGATCTTTAAAATGATGAGAATATTCTTTTATATTCCTTGGCTTCTCTTTATTCCTTTATTCATTGGCTTCTCTTTATTCCTTTATCTATAACATGTGCCGCTTCCTCCCTGCTCTGTAATCCTACTCAAACTTTTCTCTTCTCAGCTTTTTATCTCTCTTGACTTGTTTCGAAGACGTTTATTTTTACTATGAAAATACCAGCCGAGGTATTGCGAAGACCCGATCATGCATGATTTTTCTCTCTTTCCTTTTTTTTTCCTTCGCATTCTCCCTCTTCCTCTTTCGCCTGATTCCATTGGTTTCTGTATCATAGTCCTCTCCTCCTCTTCATTTCTTCCTCTATCTTTTCCTCCCACTTCTGAGTCCTCTTCTTCACTTCAACTTTTCCTTCATCTACCCCCTCTTCCCCATATTCTTCATTTCATCCTCTCTCTTTCTCTCATTTTCATCATTCTCTCTTTTCTCTTCTCCCTCTATTCCAACGTCTTTCTCTTGCCTGATCCCTCTCTGTTTCTGCCGGACTGTTCTTCCCTCCCAATTTCTCTTGCCACCTCCCTCTGTTTCTGTTTGTCTATCATTCCCTCTTTTCCCCCTCCTTCTCTTGCTCCTGTATGTCTGCCCCCCCCCCCTTCCCTCTCCCCCTTCACCTTCTCCCTCTGCTTCTGTCCGTTTGTTTCTCATTCCCTCTCTCCCTCTGCTTTTGTCTGTCTGCCCCCCACCCCCACCCTCCCTATCTTGCCTCTCTGCCTTCTATCCGTATGTTTGCCATTCCCTCCCTCTCTCTCTCTCTCTCCCTCTTTCTCTTGCCTCCATCTGTCTCCCCCCACCCAACCCCCATCTCTCTCCGTCAAGGCCAAAGCTAAGCTCCTCTGAAGTGGGACCTCAGCCATCCTTCACACTTCCGTTCCTTTGTTGCGCCTCCTTTAAATGGAGACAAAAGGAGGGGAAGAACAGAGAGTGAAGAAGATGGGGAAGATGTACCAAAGGAGGATAAGAATAATCAAGAATTTGGAACACAGGAATAATCAAGGATGCATATGGACAAGAAGAAGACGAAGATGGAAATAAGGGTCGCTGGGTAATTAAGAAGGGATCACAAAGAAAAGGAAAGGACGGGAGGAGATGATAAAGAAGACATGCTAATAGCGAGGAAATCAAGGAAGGAAGGAAGGAAGATGAGATAACAAAGAGAACAGATGAGAAGAGTCTCTATATTGCACAGGAACTCTTTACTGAATGCGAAATCGTGCAATATTTGTCTGCCTCTTGAAGTGTTAAGTGCTAAATATATATGAAGAGGCTGCTTTTGAGCAAGTGACATAATTTATTGAATCCTTTTTTTTTAGCCTTTGTAAGTTGGTGTAATTACATTTATATATTTTTTTTCTCAACTACCTTTCACGTTAAAGTGAAGTAAAGTTTAAAAGTTTATTTTTCAACGTTTGTCGTAACAACAAACACTTTTGGACACAAGTTCGAGGTGCGTAGACGCGGGGAAAAGAGAAACAGGGGGCGGAGGGAGGGGGGGAGGGTACACATCCCCCTGTACAAACACACTTTATGCATCTGAGTGTCTCGAAGTGGCCTGCCTTGCAATTTTATGTCCGTGTAAGGTGGTTAGGTATTTTTAGTCATGCAAAACATGCACCCATTAATCAGCATACCAGAGAAGATGAATATATTGATATTATTTGCTTCAAAATATGCAAAGCATTGGTGATGATGAGTGGCGGTCGAGAAGAGTGATGGTGCAACAGGGTCACTGTCTTATCATCATCATCATCATTGTCATTATCCTTGCAATCGTCTTCATCATTATCAGTGCAATCGTCACCATCATTAGCATTATCGTCATCGTTATAGGTAGACTTGATGACGTTAAGGAATCCTGGGTTATCTTAAGGACCTGTCCAGGTTTAATCTTGCTAGCTCTCTCTTGTTCAATCCCTCCATCCCTTCCTCCTTCTCTCGCCCCCCCCCCCTGACTCTCGCTTACAGTTACTGGATTTCTCTCCCTATTTTTGCAGACGGAAATTGCGATCCCTCTTCTTTGATAAATGGATCAGTCAATTTCATTTTGATCTTGTATCTGTTGGTGATCATATCCGGTCTATTGTCAAGCCATTCCTTTGCTCAGATGTTATATATTGAACATAAAGGAACTGATTTTTAATTGCTGAAACCCGACTGCTAGTTGATAATCATTAGTATCATCATCATTAAAGGAATAAATATATGATCTGTCGAGAAATAAATAAATAACATCAAATGCCAAATATGAAAAGTAAAGATTACTCTACACTGAGATAAACAAAACCCTCCATATATATCATTCATTATCCAGACTTGTCCTGGTTAATCAAGAAAATATCATGAATGAGAATCATACAAGTTAATTTCATCTTAAAAGTTATTAAAGATAAAAGTGTCCCTTGTCTCCTCTTACTAATTAGTGTCGTCATTTATTTTGGCCATTCCACTGGTCGACGAGAAGAAGAAAAAAAGAAAAGAAAATAAAAAAAAGAAAAAAAAGAATAGCCTGCAATCCATGTTTTCCCCCTACAATTCCTGAGATTACCTTCCTGCCATTTTGCCTTCAGTCAAAGGAAGTCTTTAAAAAATGCTATCTTTCGCTACATTTTTTCCTGTCCTTGAGGTTCTAATTCTAATACTAGCGGCTATTATCAGTTTATTTGTTATCATTATTATGATTATTTCATTTTCATTTTGCAAACTTTTTTTTTCCTTATATCTCTTGGTCATGGCCACTGAGTAATGATGATGATGGTTATGGTAATGGTAATCGTAATGATGGTTGTGATGATGGTGATGGTAATGATGATGGAGATGGAGATGGAGATGGAGATGGAGATAGAGATGAAGATGA
>BOPN01002629.1:17500-20000 GCA_017312705.2 Penaeus japonicus | reverse complement strand
TCGTTCTTGGCGTCGGCTTATAGATTATATGTTATAGATGCGCATGTAGGCTCGTTTAGGTGATATATTTCGGTTTGTATTTATTGTTTTTTGGAGGTTATGAATGCTGGTTGTAATGATGATTGGGAATGATTGTCCGACAGGAAATTTTATTATCGTTTTGAAGTATAAAAGAGAATGTAATGTCACTCGTTGAGATGCGGTTGTGTGAAGTCTGATACATGTAATCTACAATGTAATCTTGTAAGACATTTCTTATTCGCCAAGCTGTGTTTATGACTGGATTAATACTCACTTTTTACCTTGTCCTAGAAAATGCGCTTTTATGAACTAATATCAAGAAGGGCAGACACCCACACAAATAAATAATATAACACACACACACACACACGCACACACACACACACACACACATACACACACACACACACACACACACACACACACACACACACACGCACACACACACACACACACACACGCACACACACGACACGAAATCTCAAATCCCTTCCATGCTAGGCATTATGATAACCTGATCTTAATTATCATACGTAATTCACAAACATACATACACGTACACATACATAGCAACGAAGGCGTAGATAACACACACAAATAGGCAATAATGGTAGTCCAAACATACATACCGTACAACAAATTTACTCCAAAACAAACAAACAAACAAAGTCAAGTCTATGCATTTCGAACTTCCAAATTAAAAGTTACTCTGGCGTTGTTGTTGTATCTGTTGTATTTGTTGTATTTGCTTTCATTATAGGTGATGTGTATGGTACTTTTATGTCTCATATTGCATCGGGTTTTCACTAGTATACAATAGACCATGATAAAAAGACTATATCTTGAGAGAGAGAGAGAGAGAGAGAGAGAGAGAGAGAGAGAGAGAGAGAGAGAGAGAGAGAGAGAGAGAGAGAGAGAGAGAGAGAGAGAGAGAGAGAGAGAGAGAGAGAGAGAGAGAGAAGGAGAAAGACAGAGAGAGAGAGCGAGAGAAAGAGAGAGAGAGAGAGAGAGAGAGATAATATATATATATATATAGAGAGAGAGAGAGAATGAGAGAAAGAGAGAGTGAGAGAGAACACGTAATATTATACCCTTAGAAATTAGATATAATTTTTCTTCATTTGATTAACATGTATCTCTATTCTACAGCAATAGGGACTATCATTGCATTTACATTTAGAGATAATTATGATGAAGATAATGGTAACGGTCACTTAGACAATGATAATAACGGTAATGCTAACAATAAGGATGGTAGTAATATTAACAATGTCAAAAATAAAAAGATGATGCTAATGATGATAATGATAGTAATAATAACATCAACATAATCAATTACAACCGCAACAACACAACATAATGATAACGATAATGACATGATAATGATAATCACAATAATGATAAAAAGATACAATGATAATGACGACATTCATAATAAAATTATCATAATGATGTTGCTACCACAACTGGCAAAAAATGACGAAAGAATGATTATTAAATTATAGGGATTATAACAACAGCAGTAGCAACAATTATGGCAATGACAAAAGAAAGAACAGCAAAAACAACGAAAGTGATGATGATATAAACAGTGATAATGTCAATAGTAATCAAGCGATAATGAAAATTGTTATAATAATGATAACAATAATAGTTATAATTATAACATTAATCACAACAACAACAATAATGATATCAATGATAATGATAATAATAATGATGATAATGATAATGGTAATGATTACAATAAAATGATAATGATGACAGTACTAATAATTATAAAGATGATAGGATATGCTAATAATAATAACAATAATGATAATGACAATGAAGATACTGATGATAGTAAAAATGAAAATGATAATAATAATAGCAACGATAATATTATCAATAACAACAACATGAAAATGATAATATTGATGATAATGATTATAATGATATAATGATGCCGGCCATAATAATAGTAATGATAAGAGCAATAATGATGACAGTGGTAATGAAGATAACAATAATAACAGCAAATGCAGCAACAATAATCACGATGATAATGATGAGGATGATAATGATAATAATAATGATCATATAATGATAATGATGGTCGTAATAAAAATATGATAATGATGATACTGATAATGATAATAAAAGTAATAATAAATAAATAATAATGATAATAATGACAATGATGGTAATGAATATAATAATAATGATATCAATAATGACAATAATGATGGTAATAGTAATAATGATAATGGCAATGAAAACAATAATAACAGCAACAACAACGAAAAATAAAACAATAATGATGATAATAATCATAGTAATGATGATAGTATAGATAAGTATATATTATGATAATGAAAATAATGATGATGATGATAATGATAATTATCATAATAATGCTAATGCTAATAACAGTAATAATGTTAATGTTAATGATGATAATAATAACATCAATAGCAATAATAATCAGGAATCCAAT
>BOPN01002629.1:0-2500 GCA_017312705.2 Penaeus japonicus | reverse complement strand
ATTGGTGTTTTTAGGTAAGAAAGTTTGCAGCAAGATCAATCGATCACATGAGCCGGATAGCCAGTATTGCTGGAACCTTCTCCTTTCTCCTTATCTTTCTTTTTCTTCTTCTTCTCTTCTTCTTTTTCATCGTCTCAATTTCTCTTCCTTCCTTAATTTTTATTTTTAAATTTTTATTTTTTATTTTTTTTATTTTTTTATAATTTCATGCTATTTTTTCTGTTTTTTTTTCGTTTTTTTTCTTTCCTCTATTCATCTTTTCTTTCGTTTCTTTTCCTTCTTTCTTCTCTCCTCTTCTCTGTCCTATCTCTTCCTATTCCATCGAGTTATCAATCATGCAATCAATCATGCAAAATGCCTTCCTCATATGTCATTTGTGATGCACGAAGAGATTATGGAACCAGCGTGCAATTGCATAAAGAGAAGATAAATCATTCATATAATACACGTGGGGGATTGAATGTTGGTTATTGGATGTACAGTAGATGTTTGTAGGTGTGCATTTTTTATGTACGTTTTTGTAGGTGTGTCTTTTTTTATGTACGTTTTTGTAGGTGTGTCTTTTTTTATGTACGTTTTTGTAGGTGTGCAATTTTTATGTACGTTTTTGTAGGTGTGTCTTTTTTATGTACGTTTTTGTAGGTGTGCATTTTTCGATGTACGTTTTTGTAGGTGTGCTTTTCTTATGTACGTTTTTGTAGGTGTGCATTTTTTATGTACGTTTTTGTAGGTGTGCATTTTTTATGTACGTTTTTGTAGGTGTACATTTTGTGGGATGTACGTTTTTGTAGGTGTGCATTTTTTATGTACGTTTTTGTAGGTGTACATTTTGTGGGATGTACGTTTTTGTAGGTGTACAGTTTGTGGGATATACGTTTTTGTAGCTGTGTCTTTTTTTATGTACGTTTTTGTAGGTGTACAATTTGTGGGATGTACGTTTTTGTAGGTGTGCATTTTTTATGTACGTTTTTGTAGGTGTGTCTTTTTTAATGTACGTTTTTGTAGGTGTGCATTTTTCGATGTACGTTTTTGTAGGTGTACAGTTTGTGGGATGTACGTTTTTGTAGGTGTGTATTTTTCGATGTACGTTTTTGTTGGTATACAGTTTGTACGTTTTTATAGGTAAACATTTTGTGGGATGTACGTTTTTGTAGGTGTGTCTTTTTTTATGTACGTTTTTGTAGGTGTGCATCTTTTGATGTACGTTTTTGTAGGTGTGCATTTTTTGTTGTACATTTTTGTAGGTGTGCATTTTTTGTTGTACGTTTTTGTAGGTGTGTATTTTTTATGTATGTTTTTGTAGGTGTACAGTTTGTGGGATACGGTTTTGTAGGTGTACAGTCTGTGGGATGTACGTTTTTGTAGGTGTACAGTCTGTAGGATGTACGTTTTTGTAGGTGTACCTTTTTGTGTGAATATTTACACTTATTTGTGCAAATTAGTGTAGTTATGAAATACACACTTGTTTATGTGAGTTAATGCACTTCGTTGTAAACATATGTACATAAGTGCTTCAATCGTGTACACGTATTTTTGTGTGTGTAAATAAGTGCAATAATTGAAGCGCCTATATTTGTTTGTGTTTATATATGCGTGAATGTTTTGTGTGTATGTGTACGCGCGCGTGTGTGTTTGTATGTGTGAATAAGAATTACTTCAGATTTGTAGACATGTACGTATGAGTTACAGTACTTCAGTATGTGTGTATACATTTCTATATGTGGATGAGTTTCTGAATTAATTAAGATACATATTTACGTGTATTGATAAACATAATATATACTTTTGTATGCGAGGTAGTGAATTGAATGTTACCTCTGAGTTAGTGACTATCTGTGCATATATGAATGTACTTAAATATTAGGCATCGTACATTCTCGATCTTGAAGAAAATAAGATAATCTAAATCAGGGGGCTGGCAAGCCCCCCGTGGCAGTATGCGAGCCTCCGGTGCGAGGGCCGAAGGCCCTCGCACCGTAGGTGAGTTTGGTACAGTCCGAGAGTCGTAGGACAAGTTCCGGTAACTCCGCTTGCCAGCCCCCTACTATATGTTTCTGTGGATTCGCCGAATTTCAGGTAAAAATTTACCCAACTTCCCGACGTCCGAATTACTTAAAACTTAGTATTCCGTGCATTTTAGTACACAAAGACGCGACTGTCAAAATTTCAGATCGATTGGATTAAAAACGGCCGAGTTATTACAACCTGAAATCGCCGAAAATGAGGGTGTTCTTGTTAAAAATGGGTACGATTATATACATACAGGTAGAGGATATTTTTAGGCAAAAAGTGGGTCCTCTTTGTGATGATATATCTCGAGAAGTATAAAAGATACGCGATTTAGCAACACAGCATTGGAAAGAAGAAAGTTCAAACTTTCAAAAACTGTCCTGAAAAAACATCTGATGACGCAGTGATGACGTCATAATGACGTCACAAAATCACGAATTTCAAAATCAAACTATCCAAAAATAGACGTTTTTCAACTCAATTTTTTTAT
>BOPN01002628.1:152512-155012 GCA_017312705.2 Penaeus japonicus | reverse complement strand
AATTACTTTATTTTGACCGACGATTTTTCCTGTGAATCTTCTTTCACATGTGACTATTCCTACGATATATATATATATATATATATATATATATATATATATATATATATATATATATATATATATATATATATTATACTTTACAGCTGTTAAAGTTCAGAAAATGACGGATAGCTGGTCAGGAGTTATCAAGCTTTCTTGACATTATATAGATTTTTTTCATAACATACACACACGTCATTTGCTTTCTAAGACCTTTCTCTCATCCAGTATTTTTCTTTTTTTTGATGTCTACACGAATATTTTGAAAATTACCTCAATTTTCGAGCTAAATTTAAGTTGTTTATTTCTGTATCGTTTACTGAGCATCTTACATTTGATAAATGTATATTTCCATTATTTTAATTCATAAACTATGTATCACGTATTCTTCCACTCTTGTTTTTTTTCTCGTTATTAGCTATTATTCATGGCCCTGCAAGATTCAAAGAAAGTGCAATACTGTTACACTACATTGCACACACTGGAAAAATATTTTGACATTCACGTCGCTCTAGCATAAAAAAACTAGTAAAAATACAAAACAAACAAGTAACTGAAATAGAAAACAAAGATGAACATTGTTGTAGTGTTCAGTGCATATTGGTTTAAATAATTTTGCATTTGTTTGGCTGAATTTATGTATGTTAAAGAGCACGCGTTGGTGGTGTTATTTCCGTAATCAATTTATCAACTAAACATAAAACAGTTGCATAGATTTAAATAATTAGTTTCGAGCTATTGTACTATAAACAAATACATCAACGCATATGAACTTAATCCTAAATAAGGACAAACACGCGTGTGTGTGCTTGTGAAGTTTTTTTTTTATGTTTTGGGGGTGAGGTTCCACCGCAGCATTTATTTATTTAGTTATTTTTAAGTACACATGCTGTGATACCCACTCATTAGCAAGCACTTAAATGGAAGCTTTCATTCTACCCGCGAGCGAATGCTGTTTCATTAATATTTCGTGTCTTATATGCCTAAAATAAACTCTAATTTGTTTCGTTTTCATTACTACAATTTCTACTAATATTACTATCGGCACGATGACAACAGCAACTATTACTATTACTACTATTTGTAATGCTTATATTACTATTTCGACTACTACTATTGTTATAGTTACTATTACTACTACAGCTACCACCACCATTGTTACTATATTATTGGTAATATTGATATTAAAGTTATTAGAAAAAAATATAAAGCATAATCTTATTCTCAAATGTTTTGATAATGCTACTTGCAACGTTTCATTGATCAGTTGTTGTAGGTGTAGATGTATAAAGAATTTGTTACATTTTTCTTCTATATTATATTTCTCATGAAAAAACAAAAAAAAAAAAAACAGAAAAAAGAAGAAGAAGAAGAAAAAAAAAAAAAAATCTATCCATATATATATATAAATATATATATATATATTTACATATACAGTATATATATATATATATATATATATATATATATATATATATATATATATATATATATATATATATTTACATATACAGTATATATATATATATATATATATATATATATATATATATATATATATATATATATATATATATATATATATGTATATATATATATATATATATATATATATATATATATATATATATATATATATATATATATATATATATATATATTGCTCTCGTATTGAGATGGCAATTAATGTATCTATAGAGAAATACAAAAATGATAATCAAGTAAACAGAACTAATCTGATTTTTTTTTTTCTTTTTTTAATGTTTTATTTTATTCCTCAGTTACAACAAATCTTTCATTTACCCTCAAAATATATAGATGTATAGGAAAGTATAGAGACAGATCAGCCAGATACATAACCAAATAAGAAGGCTGCTCTCTCACTGTCTGCTTGCCTGTCCATCCTGCTACCTTCCTGCCTATCTTCCTGTTTGCGTATTTCTCTGTCCTTCCACATGACTTCCATCTCATCTATCTGCCGGTTTGCCTGCCAGTCCGCCCGTCTGCCTACCACTTTCGCCTTTTCTCACTCGTCCATCAACTTCCTGGTCTTGCAAGCTTTGATCCTGACTGGAAACCATCTGCCTTATTTTCCTTTGATGTTTCCGGGATGTCTGAGAAGGAAATTAAGTCTGGGATCAGACGCTAGGGTAGTTGATCGAAGATTAAAGGAGTAGGGATCGTGTGTGTAAATGAGATTTTTTTTTTTATCATTATTTTTTTTTTATTCTATGTGATATGTTTAATGAATCTATGAAATTTTATTTACTGTGTGCTGGTAATTCATACTTTTGCGTATTCAGCAGTATATCGTAATACATTTATACACTGATGTTTAATTTTAGAATTCGCCTGACTCTGGAGTTAAATATTGCATGCATGAATCATGAACAAAATTAGATCAAAATAATGATTATGCAGATATGTATAAGAGCAAATATTCAAATATGTATATATA
>BOPN01002628.1:140000-151227 GCA_017312705.2 Penaeus japonicus | reverse complement strand
TATATATATATATAATGACGAATGTTATTTATATAAATGCAGGTCGAAAAAAAGAGAAAAATGTTCATTCCTGTTTGTCTAAAAATGCGTCTATTCATTAATGAATCCCACTGACATGAGTCACGTGTTGTTATTTCTAAAATAATTCGATTCTTGGGCATCAGTCTCTGCAACTAGCTAACTATGTGATCAAAGAATCAAAGTTGATGGTACAAAAATTCTCTAAAAAGATTAGATGTAAGTTTAGATTTAAGTTTAGAATTGACTCGAGATACACTGATAAGGAAATTGACAGATGTATAGGCACATATAGATGCACACAAAACACACGCATACAAACAAGCAACACACACGCAGAAATAAATACACACACAGAAACAAGTAAACACACAGATACACACACGCAGAAACAAATACACACACAGGCACACACACGCAGAAAGAAATACACACACAGGCACACACACGCAGGAACAAATACACACACAGGCACATACACTCAGAAACAAATACACACACAGGCACACACACGCAGAAACAAACACACACACAGGCACACACATGCAGAAAAAAATACACACACAGGCACACACACGCAGAAACAAATACACACACAGGCACACACACGCAGAAACATATACACACATGCAGAAACATATACACACACGCAGAAACAAATACACACATAAGCACACACACACAGCAACAAATACACACACAGGCACACACACGCAGAAACAAATACACACACAGACAGAAAACAAATACACACACACAGGCACACACAAGCACAGGATCCTTTCACCGGAGTCAACTGCATTCAGCTCAAGTAGCACGCCAGTCGCCAAGCACCAAATATCTTGACAGTGAAAACGTTTATACTGTCGTGTTGGGGCCTAACGATGATTGCAAAGTGAGCCGGCTGCTTCGGCTGCAATATTGAAGAGATTGTCCAGTGCTTCAACATTGATCTGTTGGTTCTCCGTTTCGTCCGGAGAGGAGACAAACATGTGCATACCCCTACTCCCCCCCCTTTCCTACACGCCCCCGCACTCACACGCACATGGAAAGATGTCTCTTTTCTTGTCAAATCAGTAATTAAATAACAACATCAATAATAATGGTTATCATATCATTATTATGACAACACTAATAGTAATAATCCCAATGATAACAACAACAATGATATAACAAGAGTAATGATAATAATAAAATAACAACTGCAACAATGATAATTATAATCGTAATAATTATATTTTAGTAGTATTAGTAAAATTAATACTACGAGTAATTATAATAATAACTGAAGGTTAGCAGTAAATATAATAACAAGACCTACAAAAATAATAGCAATAACAAGAAGGATAGCGATGATAATATAAATAGTTACACCTGAAATGAGAAAAAATATATATAGTTGGACGTGTTAATATTTCATACCTAACTGAAATCCGTGGAAAGTAAAACGATGAAAATGAATATTTGTTATGATTAAACAACTTCCTAAAGATCGATCTGGTACCCTACCATACCAAAAACTATGAATTTAAGATCTTAGACCTATTTCCTCATAACACGAAGTTATAAATAATCGCATATTTTAGTCTGAAAAGCCTTGCTCATTTTAATGGTTCGTGATTGACAACATTGGCTGCCTCGGTTATGAAAACTGTATAATATTTGCATTCATGTCGAAGTTTATGTGTGGATGTGCTGCTTATATTTTAGAATTGATCGTCTTTTATCAAAATACATGACAACAAACATATACATTATTAGTCAAGCTTTTAGACATCAAAACAAGTATTATATACAGCTCTTTCAAAGGCTCTGAATCTGCGAATATATATATATATACATACATACATACATACATATATATATATATATGTATATATATATATATATATATATATATATATATATATATATATATATATATATATATATACATATATTTATACATATACAAATCTATCAATCTATATGTGTGTATAAATATATATACATATATATGTATATATATATATATATATATATATATATATATATATATATATATATATATATATATATATATATATATGTATATATATATATATTGTGTGTGTGTGTGTGTGTCTGTCATTTAGTATGTATTAACCTGTTTTCTAACATAAGCGCAAGTGGATGTACTATCACAGAGTCTCCTGTTTTTGTAAGAATATTTCTAAAGCAAAGTAGATTTGCTTCACAACAAATGTCGATGATATTTTCAAAGAAATAGCTAGGAAAAGAAACCCTCAGGCTTTTATCTTATATTTATACAAAGAGAAACAGGAAGAGAGAGGGGGGGGGAAGGAGGAGGGTGGGTGAGGAAAAAAAAGAAAAAAAAGAGGGAAATGAAAGATGAAAGCAACATTAATAAATTTTTATCTGTTATATTTTCTATTGTCCCAATGTGCATTTTACAATAATAACAACTTTATATGATGAAGGTGCGTGAACAACTGTGATTTTGATTATATATATATATATATATATATATATATATATATATATATATATATATATATATATATATATATATATATATAAAACCCTCTTGAAAGGGTTATACATATATATATATATATATATATATATATATATATATATATATATATATATATATATATATATATATATATATATATATATATATATATAACCCTCTTGAGAGGCCTACTTCCTGCAGTGGAATGATACAGGCTGAAAAAAAAAAAAAAAAAAAAATATATATATATATATATATATACACACACAATTATATATATATATATATATATATATATATATATATATATATATATATATATATGTATATATATATATATATATATATATATATATATAATGTATATATATATATATATATATATTCATATATATGCAAATTGAGAAACGACAGTTTTGACTCATATTAAAATCAACTTTAGTAAATCAACATTATATAAGGTTTGATACATTATAATCTTCAATCTAGTCAGCATGCATATTGCTTTGCTCGTTACATTTCAAGCGTGGCATTGCCATTAATAGCCAGACATACACATATATAGACATACATCAACACGGAATTACACAGTCCTTTCGCTTACAACTACCAAAGGCTTTTTCCTTTTACCTGCAGAACACTCTACGACCACTGACGGAATTGATGATGGACCGTGCCAGACTTTATGCTTTTGCTATTTTGTCCTCTTGTTTTATTTTCGACGAGTTATTTTAGTGATTATAGATAAAAAAAACTATAAGGAATTTTAGTATGGTGATGTCATAGGTAATGCTGGTTTGTTACGTAGGTCTATGGCCCAAATCCACGTATTTTAGCATATGCATATTCCTATTTGTTATATGCGGAAATGCATCACACATAATTAGGACCATTCCCTTTGTTAAATTTCTAGAATAGATCCGCGTTATTGGTACCGACGGATTCCTTGTGATGTCAAAGGGCATTTATAGTGATTTTAGCCAACGGAACTCAACAATAACGAAGATATTAGACCCAAAAGGTGGGGGGTGGGGGGGGCTGGCATGACTTATCCCAGAGAAATTGCGGGGTAAAATATTTCCATCTATTAAAATATAGGTACAAAAAAGTGTGGTTACTTAACAAACTCCACACCTGCGTTGCCATAGCACGAACCGGCTTATGGCAGGAATATTAAACGTGCTATTTTCAGGCTATTTTGGGGTGTGTGCGAAATCCTTACCCAAAAACTAACCTAACCTTACCCTATTTTGAGGTTAGCCCCCCCCCCCTGGACCCTCCATTTTTCAGACCTTTGACCTTGCTGGTTTAGAATAAAATTTGAAATTAAGGGATCAATTCTGATTGGCTCTTAATTGAATTGAACATATGTCCTCACCCTCATAGGCCTATAACGCGTGCGTGTGTGACGTCACGGAGAAGTAAATATGTCTTGCCAAGTAAACATCTTTTGCCATGCCCACAGATTATGAGCATTTTTGGACGTTCATATAGTGATTATTTGTTAGATATATTGCTATATTAAAGATATTGCTATATTTGGTTAGTAGACATCATACGAAATCCATTTATATCAGTTTCAGTGGGTTTTATGACGCAGACCTATTCTAAAAATTTACCTTCCTTTCTCCTTGTCTCTATGTTTATCTCAAATGTTCTCTCTTTCTGGTTTATCTATCTCCCCCTTCTTCCCTCCCCCCTCTCTTTCTCTCTTCTCTCTTTCTGGTTTATCTATCTCCCCCTTCTTCCCTCCCCCCTCTCTTTCTCTCTTCTCTCTTTCTGGTTTATCTATCTCCCCCTTCTTCCCTCCCCCCTCTCTTTCTCTCTTCTCTCTTTCTGGTTTATCTATCTCCCCCTTCTTCCCTCCCCCCTCTCTTTCTCTCTTCTCTCTTTCTGGTTTATCTATCTCCCCCTTCTTCCCTCCCCCCTCTCTTTCTCTCTTCTCTCTTTCTGGTTTATCTATCTCCCCCTTCTTCCCTCCCCCCTCTCTTTCTCTCTTCTCTCTTTCTGGTTTATCTATCTCCCCCTTCTTCCCTCCCCCCTCTCTTTCTCTCTTCTCTCTTTCTGGTTTATCTATCTCCCCCTTCTTCCCTCCCCCCTCTCTTTCTCTCTTCTCTCTTTCTGGTTTATCTATCTCCCCCTTCTTCCCTCCCCCCTCTCTTTCTCTCTTCTCTCTTTCTGGTTTATCTATCTCCCCCTTCTTCCCTCCCCCCTCTCTTTCTCTCTTCTCTCTTTCTGGTTTATCTATCTCCCCCTTCTTCCCTCCCCCCTCTCTTTCTCTCTTCTCTCTTTCTGGTTTATCTATCTCCCCCTTCTTCCCTCCCCCCTCTCTTTCTCTCTTCTCTCTTTCTGGTTTATCTATCTCCCCCTTCTTCCCTCCCCCCTCTCTTTCTCTCTTCTCTCTTTCTGGTTTATCTATCTCCCCCTTCTTCCCTCCCCCCTCTCTTTCTCTCTTCTCTCTTTCTGGTTTATCTATCTCCCCCTTCTTCCCTCCCCCCTCTCTTTCTCTCTTCTCTCTTTCTGGTTTATCTATCTCCCCCTTCTTCCCTCCCCCCTCTCTTTCTCTCTTCTCTCTTTCTGGTTTATCTATCTCCCCCTTCTTCCCTCCCCCCTCTCTTTCTCTCTTCTCTCTTTCTGGTTTATCTATCTCCCCCTTCTTCCCTCCCCCCTCTCTTTCTCTCTTCTCTCTTTCTGGTTTATCTATCTCCCCCTTCTTCCCTCCCCCCTCTCTTTCTCTCTTCTCTCTTTCTGGTTTATCTATCTCCCCCTTCTTCCCTCCCCCCTCTCTTTCTCTCTTCTCTCTTTCTGGTTTATCTATCTCCCCCTTCTTCCCTCCCCCCTCTCTTTCTCTCTTCTCTCTTTCTGGTTTATCTATCTCCCCCTTCTTCCCTCCCCCCTCTCTTTCTCTCTTCTCTCTTTCTGGTTTATCTATCTCCCCCTTCTTCCCTCCCCCCTCTCTTTCTCTCTTCTCTCTTTCTGGTTTATCTATCTCCCCCTTCATATATATATATATATGTGTGTGTGTGTGTGTGTGTGTGTGTGTGTGTGTGTGTGTGTGTGTGTGTGTGTGTGTGTGTGTGTGTGTGTGTGTGTGTCTATGGTTTATATACAAAAGTCTGTGTTCACATGTGGGTGGATGTTTATGTGTGTCTTTCTCTCTCTCCGCTCACCAATCTGTACCGGATCTAACGGGAGGCGGTGCTGATAAGTCGACTGGAAAAACCCGCTGCACAGGGAAGCCCTTAATATCCCTGAATTACGGGAACGATCACGGCCTGGCCATGAGCACAAAACGTTGCTTATTCGTTGCAGCTCTTTCCTTGCAATCTTCTAATGTTCCCTTGATTTAATTTAATCTGTTGAAATTTATAATAGTGTCTTAGGAATTGTAAATGATGAATGTATTGATCTACGGAAGGAAAATTGAAATTGAAGAAACGAAATGTCTGATATATGAACTAAGAAATATTTTGGGAGTCATTAGAGGGGAGAGCTTTCATTTGCATATGTTAATAAGGGAATATTGGTGTATTATTTACAAGTATTGATATTCTTCGTATAATAAGAAACGCTAAAAGAGAGAGAGAAAAAAAAAACTTATTAAGTTTTGATATAACTTCGATGAATACGAACCTGATTATTCACACACTCACACACACACACACACACACACACACTCACACTCACACTCACACTCACACTCACACTCACACTCACACTCACACTCACACTCACACTCACACTCACACCCACACTCACACTCACACTCACACTCACACTCACACTCACACACACACACACTCACACAGAGAGAGAGAGAGAGAGAGAGAGAGAGAGAGAGAGAGAGAGAGAGAGTATGATAAACACAAAGAGAGACTATCACACAAAATAGAAAGAGGAAAACAATGTATATTTAAAGAAGAATTAAGAAAACTATAAAACAAACAACAGAACAAAGGAAAAAACAAAAACAAAGAAATAATATAAAGCGAAAGGGAGAGAGTTATAGAATTCCGTAAAAAAACATCCTCTTTGACTCACCTTCTAGTTACTCACCTTTAAGATATGCCATCTTACTTTTTTCTTTCTGTTTTTTTATCAATACGACTTTCTTTTGTCTTACATAAAGCTGGGATCGGTTTCATGAACTGAAAACTTTAGAGGAGGAAATGTCCTGTGATTTCACAAATTGAGAACTGAAGGCAAAAGTCTAATCAAATGATACGAAAGTTGATTAGCATATACCATATAGTTATATAAAAATGTACATAAATATACTAATAAAAACATGCTAATACTATTTAAACTTGAATTCTCTAAGCGCAACAAAATACGATCAACATAACGAATCCAAGATAAACTTCATATTTCCCTTTCCTTTTCTTTCCAAAGTTAACAATACTCACTTTCTTCGTAGTATCAAAATTCACGAATTTCGCTCACCAGGAGAGAGTGATAGAGACACTCATATACCACTTTGCTACTTCACGTGGAACAGATGTGGCCTTCTGTCCCGCAACTCTTTCGTTAAAGTGTTTACTATTCCATATAAGGGAGAACTAGAGTATGTTGGTATTGTTTCATTGTTATCATTTTTGTTATTGATGTTATGATTATTATTTTGATCTTTATTGTTATTATCATCAACGTCATCGTTATCATCGATATTAATGTTGTTGTTATTATCATTGTTACTATTATTATCATCATTATTATCATTATTATCATCATCATCATTATTATTATCGTCATTATTATCATCATTGTTATTATCATCATCATCATTATTAACATCATTATTATTATTATCATCATCATTATTATCATTATTATCATCATTATTATTAACATCATTATCATTATCATCATCATTTTTGTCATTATTATTATTATCATCATCACTATTATAATCATTATTATCATCATCATCATTATTATCATCATCATTATTATCATCATTATCATCATTATTATCATCATTATTATCATCATCATTATTATCATCATTATTATCATCATCATTATTATCATCATTATTATCATCATCATTATTATCCTCATTATCATCATTATTATTATTATTATCATCATTATTAGCATCATTATTATTATCATCATCATCATTATTATTGTTGTTGTTGTTAACATTATCATGACTTTTATCTGCATTGATATTATCATTATAATTATCATTGTTATTATTATCAGTAGTAGTTGTTGTAGCAGTGATCGTAGTAGTAGTATTATTACTATTATTATCATTGTAATTTTTATCAATATGATTATAATCACAATTATCGTTATTAACTTTATCAGTATTATTATCGCTATCATTATCAGTATTACCATTATTATCATCATTGCTTTTAGTATCATCATCATCTCTATGATAACAATAATGATAATAATAAGCATGATTATTTTTATTATTATTGTTGTTGTCGTTATTTTGCTGTTTTGTTATTACATTGTCGTTTTAGTTACCAATATAAATAATATCTTTATAATACAATATTATTAATAATTACAATAGTTATGATCGGAGTTATTGGTGTTTTGTTATTGATGTCGTTATCATTATCGTTATCATTATCATCCTCATGATAATCATCATTATTATCATTCTCATCTTGCAATATAGCAAGTTGTGATATATCTGGAAATTTAGATATTTAAAGAGAAGGAGTAGTATTAAAAAAAATGAAATAAAATGAAAACTTGTGTCCATTTCTCTATAAATGAAGCAAACTGTAATGTCATGTTAAATTACTAGAGCAGAATTTGACCTCTATATTCATTATTTTTTTGTTTTTTTCGTTGCTCCCGGTTTAGTCATTATTCTTTATAATTTTGTATTATATTATACCTGATGTCACGATATACAGTATCATTGTCAATCTCTCTTTAAGCATCAAATGAAAGATAACGTGTTGCCATCAACGACTTTATATATATATAGTCCAGACCCCATTGTAAGATACGGACCTCATTAAATGTCTTAAGAGAAATGAAAGACAAAAGACACATACACAATGACGTCAGAATTGAGAGGCGAATCTGTCCGAAAGAGACACTGATTCGACACAAAGAACGCCCACGCACAGGTCCAGGTCCGTTGTCTTGAGACCTGGAGGACCCTTACTAGCCTCCACACAAAGGATTTGTCGGAGAACGTGGGCGGGCGGCTGTGAGGTTTAGGTGGGCGTTTCTTTTGCAATCGGGATCTTGTGAATATGTCTATGTGGTGGTATTGGTGGAGGTGGCATAGGGATGGAAGATTTGGAAGCGAAGTAATGCTGTTTGTTTCAGTGTAGGTGAAACGGGTATAGAAATGGGCGTGTATGTGGCCATGTGTTATGTGTAAGTGTGTATGAGTTTATGTATGTGTTATTACTAGTAATTCTGGAGAAATAGAGAAATAAGTTAAATGTTAAATGCGAAAATACAATGATGGAGAGAGAAAAATGGGGGAGTTGGGAGTTTTTATTAGGAATTAATGCAAACACAGTCTTGGTTGTTAAGCCGAGCAGTTTCTGCAAAATTTTACCCTGTCCACTGTTTTCATGGGTTAAGTTTCCGTGTTCGAAAGTTTAATGTGACTTTGAAATCAGCTGTGCTGGAGAATGACACATCCTGGGCGAAAATACGAGAAATACTGTCGAATTTAAAAATAAAGGAAGGGCTAAATTGAGTTTTTACCAGGAGTTTGGTTTGACATTCTTGTGACAATTTTATTGTTTGAGAAGAGGATATGTTTGTCTCAGTATATAAAGTATGTTATGTGATTCATCGCATATCTCTGTATGGGAAGATGTGGATTTTTATTTTTTTCTTTAATCATTATTATAAATAGGGTTACATCAAAATGTTGAGGAGAGAAGCCTCTACCACTCATATCAATCTTGGAAAACTGAATGATATACATTCATGAGTGAATAAAATAAATCTGCAAGAAAGGACATTAGAATTATTCATTCTTTTCACTTCCGTCAGTTGGAAATATTACTTGCACATTTTGATTTCAGCTTCATCTCTGTCTCACTACTGATGCGAGTTATTCTTATCTTGCGGAGACGCTAAGAAACAGCAGCGTCTTTAATAGCATTATGTATATTATTATTATTATTATTATTTTATTATAGAACAAATGATGTGTTCTTCCAAGATTATTCTTGTACTGTTTCAAGATGGTGGATGGAGCCTCCCTCTCCCTCTCCCTCTCTCCCTCCCTCCCCTACAAGCATATCACAAACTATTTTAAATAAAGCAGAGTTTCCTGAACTTTTCCAGGCTGGCGCCCCCATGGCTTCCAGGTGGATTCCAAGCGCCCCCCTCTCCCCATTAAACAAACATGCGAACACTTTTATTTTTTGTTATGCTTCAAATGGTTGTGTTTAGGCGCCACGTAAACGTTCGAACTTTGACTCCGACTTTGGAGTGCGTAACAGGGCTATGCATTCGTTTATGATTCTTGTGTCGGTTTTATTATCTATAAATTGCATATGTGTTCCTTTGCCTTAGTTTTTAAGATTTATATTTGTCATTAAGTTATTATCTATCTGTTCCTAATGCCACCCTGTCGCTCTCTACCGCCCATTTTTGCCTTTACCCCCCCCCCCCAATTTATCCACCACCCCCATGGGACGCGGTAACGCCCACTTTGGGAAGTATTCAAGAATCCCTAGTGACTCGTGGCACCTCGGTATAGACATACTGTATTTCTGCACCTCCCTTATTTATAGACACCGGATAATTCTTGGAAATCAGAATTAGAAATACAGCAATTCATTACAGAACAAAAGACTGTGAAAATTGCATTTAAAAGTCAAATCTTTTCCGTGTTGGTGAATGTCCTTCAATGAATGAAAATTGGCGAAAATACCAATATATTTTCTTTCCTTACTCGCAAAAAAGTACGTTAAAGACCCCCCCCCCCCCCCCGCGCAATTGAAATCGACGCTCTGATAATTATAAAACCGTTATAATTATGGCAAAGTGTTTACTGTGCAAGCGAAGCGTTTGAAACTTGAGACTCTAATGAAATCTTTAAAGCTGCGTGTTTGAAAGACAAGGATTGTGTGTGTGTGTGTGTGTGTGTGTGTGTGTGTGTGTGTGTGTGTGTGTGTGTGTGTGTGTGTGTGTGTGTGTGTGTGTGTGTGTGTGTCTGTGTCTGTGTGTGTCTGTGTTTCGCACAAATAACTCCCTCAGTTATTTATGATATCCAAGAGATAAATTTCAATTTTACTCGACAGTATTCTTTATTTCCTGCGTGCTAATGGACATTTAAAACGATAATGTGTGTATTGCATTGCATGTTTAACAGCTGCCAACGCCGGCAAGACTGGTGCAAAAAAGGGAAAAGATATTCATAAGCCTCACCTGCTCTTTAAAAGCCGTTACCTCTGTCTTTTTGAAGACGTCGGCTGTCGGAGAATTTGATGGGACTTTAGTGAAGGAGAGAAACGGAAACTTGACAAGGGAATATATATACATGGGTATACAGTGATAAGTATACTTGTATTCATTAATTGCTATAAACATACACACACATACACTCACACACACACACACACACACACACACACACACACACACACACACACACACACACACACACACACACACACACATACACACAAACACACACATATGTGCATATGTGTGTGTGTGTGTGTGTATATATNGATAGATAGATAGATAGATAGATAGATA
>BOPN01002628.1:125000-130000 GCA_017312705.2 Penaeus japonicus | reverse complement strand
TGTGTACGTGTGCATGTGTACGTATGCGTTTGTGTATGTGTATTAAGGAAATACATATCATCTTGCTAATGCAGACTTTTCTGCGAGATCTGCGGTTATTTCGCTGGGAAATCTTTCTATTAAAATAAACTGTACTGAACGAGTTATTACAATGGATTTTCCGTCTATTGTCATCAGAAAAGATTTCCAAACAAGGGGAAAGATAGGTCATTATGTTAATGCATGTTTTTTTGTTTTTGTTTTACCTATCTTTATATTCACCTTTCCTTGACGAATGTCTGTCTGTCTGTTTGTCCGTCTGTCTAACTATCAATATACCTATCTTTCTTTCTTTCTCTCACCCTCGCTCTTATTCTTACTCTTATTTTTACTCTCTCTCTCTCTTCATTGATCTGTTTCTTATTCTCTCTCTCTCTCTCTCTCTCTCTCTCTCAAATTATCTGTTCTTTTATTCTCTCTCTCTCCAATTATCTGTTTCTTATTCTCTCTCTCTCTCTCTCTCTCTCCATCTAATACTTAAGAAATCCTAGTTAGAAAGTAAAAAAAAAGAAAAAAAGAGAAAAAAAAGAAACTCCATCCTTTGGTCGTGCTGCCCGAGATATTCCCTTTACCTTCCACTCACTTCCATACTGACTGCCTTCGGCACGGCAGATTGTGAATATGAGCTACCACCGACCAGTCTGATATCTGCCTGACATGTTCATTGGTCTAAAAGCGATGTATCATAAGTCTACGGAGTATATTACAGTTTTAAAACACAATGGATAAGCCTGGTGACTATAAATACATCATAGTTTTAAAAACATGATACATTAGTAGATATGTTATGTTATGTTTTCTACTCCGAGCTCGTGATATATCAAAAGCATTAACAATACTGAATTGCCCTGTTATAGAGGAATGATTAATATTGATTATTATTAATCACGAAATACAGTAATCACCGTCTAGCATATCTATTATTATTTTTTATACGAACATACTTTGTCACATAAAGTAATCACCATAATTTTTCCAACAGCTTGTATAGTTTTTTTTTATATGTATTCTTTTATGAAGAGAAGAAAATTACAAACTTGCCCCCAAACTTCCCATATAATATCTCTTCTAATCCCTTCCTATATACTTCATTGTTCGTAGTTTAACGTAGCAAGTAAAGAGTGAACTCCTGTAGATGTTTCTAAGCCTCATGAATCCTCAATGTACCATGAACCATTCCAGGCAGGGAATACTATGCAGGAAATTGCTCTGAACCGCTATTTTCCGCTCTTTTGAACTTAATTGGTCGATGTTCCTATTGGTATCATAGGCTAGTTCAACAAACGGGATATTAGTTTCGCTAATGGTTTTGTGTAAGTAGTGTTAGATAAAGAACCTTTTGAGTCTCTATATTAATCAGCGCATCTTTTTTTTAATGATAGATTATTATATAACTAAACAAAATATCGTTTTAATCTACCGGCATTACTTGGTTTCGAGTGCTTTCACAGACTAATCACACAGATGATCCTTAATTAAACAAATATAACCCACATGCCAACAATGCCTGCAACCAGAACCTACAGCGCCCTTCACCATGCATGCAAGAGGTCAATGACTGCATCCAATCGAGTGAGGGTTACGCGTGTTCAAAAATTGATGCCCCGCCATAGTCTATCCGATAAGCACGGGCGGAGAAGTTATTGGAAATGCGCTTAGTGTGTTCATGAATACAATGGTCATGCATGGAAGGAAGTTCAGTAAGTGAGGTGGAATGTATACGGGAGAGAGAGAGAGAGAGAGAGAGTGAGTGAGAAAGAGAGAGAGAGAGAGAGAGAGAGAGAGAGAGAGAATGTGTAAGGGAGTGTGTGTGTGTTGAGAGACGAACACACAGAGAGAGAGAGAGAGAGAGAGAGAGAGAGAGAGAGAGAGAGAGAGAGAGAGAGAGAGAGAGAGAGAGAGAGAGAGAGAGAGAGACAGAGAGAGAGAGAGAGAAAGTTATGGAAAGACAGAGAGAGAGAGAGAGAGAGAGAGATGATTTTTTTTTTTTAGCTTTTCAATCATTTATAAATACATGTATATCATGGTCGTTCATACGGACAAACATGGATATCCTAACTTAGGAAAATCTCCTAAAGATACACCGTTGTAAATTCCTGTGACAATGAGCAACTGAACCGATTAATAAAATGAAAATAGATGGACTCGCTGGCTCGCCAAAGCAACTTTTGTGATAATGCAACTTTACGACCCTCGGCCATGCAACTTCCTCCTAGAAAGACGAAGGATTTATTTCAACGGAATGATTGCACGGTAAGCCGGGAAAAGGTCTAGGGATGGTTTTATTATCAAAGGGAGAGCGGCTGGGTTTATTAGACTGAATCAGATCAGACGGGCTCGGTCAGTTGTTCGCAATGTCTTATTCTCACTTTCTCTCTCTCTCTATCTATCTATCTATCTCTCTCTTTCTCTCAGTTTCATTCTCAGTCTCAGTCTCAGTCTCACTCTCACTCTCTCTATCTCTCTCTTGCTCTCTTTCACTCAGTCTCATTCTCTCTCTCTCTCTCTCTCTCTCTCTCTCTCTCTCTCTCTCTCTCTCTCTCTCTCTCTCTCTCTCTCTCTCTTTCTCTCTCTCTCTCTCTCAGTTTCATTCTCAGTCTCAGTCTCACTTTCACTCTCTCTATCTCTCTCTTGTTCTCTTTCACTCATTCTCATTCTCTCTCTCTCTCTCTCTCTATCTATCTATCTCTCTATCTCTCTCTCTTTCTCTCTCTCTCTCTCTCTCTCTCTCTCTCTCTCTCTCTCTCTCTCTCTCTCTCTCTCTCTCTCTCTTTCTCTCTATCTCTTATTCTCATTCTAACTATCTATCACTCTCTAGTATGACATTATATAACAGCCAGCCACATATGTTGTGGAAAAGTTGCATTATGGTTGGGGACGATGAACAAAATTGCAAATTGAATAACAGAAAATTGATTAGCAAAGTTTTTTTACGGAATGAACGCCGATAACATGATGATAACAATAAAACTGCATTGCTAGTGGATTGCATTAAGGGGACAGTAGGGTAAGTAGATCATACCAGACAGAAGACTGGACGCCCCTGATGTACTGTAGATTATGGTAATGATCATTATTACTGTATTTATCATACTATTGTCATTATTATTATTATTATTGTCAATATCTTTTTATTATTTTATTAGTATTATTGATATCATTATTTTATTAGTATTATTGATATCATTATTGCTATTAGTATTATCGGTATCATTATTGTTGCTAATACTATTATTATGATTATTATAATTATTCTTATATTATCATGACTATGATTATTATCATCTTAATACTATTTTTATTTTTACAATCACTATTACTCCTACTATTACAACTGTTTTCATTACTTTTATCACCATCATCACCATCACATCATCATTCTCAAGCTCATCCTCTTAATTCATTATCATTAATTCATTATCTTAATTCAAAATCATTATCCCTTTTTGATACGATAGACATGATTCCCAATACCCTCGTGCTTATCACAAACAATTTACGAAGAAAAATGTACACACCACATCTTGCTTTAAGTAAATGTGATGATATGAAAAAAAAAAGAAAAAGAGTTTTTGATATGAGGTTTGCGCTCTACACCATCTCAAACTGTTTTATTACGCCGGTATTTCATGTCACGAAATACCATACCAGCGCACGACTTGATCAATCCCCTGTCTAATACCAGTCACATTTCGATAAAAAATAAATAATTAAATAAATAAATAAATAGATAAAATACAAATAATAATAATAATAATAATAAAGAATGTATATCGTTGAATCTGTTTTTTTTTTTTTTTTTTTGATGGGAGAGTTGTAGTAGTCAATTAAGGTTGCAATATCAGAAAGAGGAGATGAATCGTTTAGAGAGATGAACGAGATGGAAATTGGGAATCGCTCGCTCAGGACAACAGTATAAATGATAGTTATCACTGCTGTAATGAATAAATAAATACATGAATAAATAAATAAATAAATAAAAGTAATTAATAATTGTCTCCGATTTTGAACCGAAAATATCATTGGAGTAATAAATATCTATAAAAGGCTGACCTTCCATTGTGCTTTTTTGTACTTCAGTTTTTTTTCCCTTTCCTTCTTCTAATGTTCGTTTTATTTCTTATACCCGTCTCTTATCATTATTAATTTTGTTGTTAACGTACCGTACGAACCAAAAGAGTCATGTCATTATTACCATTAACTTGCAAAGAGTCGAGAAGAGACACTATTATTTGCAACTATTCATTTGTACAAGTCAAAGCGTAGGAAAGGGTTGGGGCCATATACAATTTTTTTTTTTTTTCATTTCCTTTTTTTCTTCTTCTTTATTCGCTTAGTGTTCCTGGTCTCTTTAATTTTCCAAAGTTCAATCTATTCGGCATATTTGAAGCTGACAAATTGGCAAGTATAAAAAATGCATGGCTAGGTAAGGCTATATTTCCGGTAGGGGTCTGAAATGGAGCAAATAACAAAGTTTATTGTAATTGCTAGCAAATTTTGGGATTTGGCCTACATCCCCCCCCCCCTTCCTTTTTTTTCTTTCTCTCTCTCTCTCTCTCTCTCTCTCTCTCTCTCTCTCTCTCTCTCTCTCTCTCTCTCTCTCTCTCTCTCTCTGCTCTCACTTGGAATAAAAAATACACGATGGAGAAATGAAATTAAAAGTACATTTACACAACTTAAAGAGCGAAAACAAAACATGAGTGGAAACGAAATTACTGACCATATCTAACGTCCGTATACAGAGGAGAATCAACATATATATATATATATATATATATATATATATATATATATATATATATATATATATATATATATATACGCGTGTGTGTGTGTGTGTCTGTGTGTTGCTTTCCCTCTGAACATGATATTAGTATTAGTTAAAAATAATAAATAAGTTATCTTTTATCAGCAAATTTCAACTCTATTCACCAGTATTTGAATATATTCAGCAAATCTTT
>BOPN01002628.1:120000-122500 GCA_017312705.2 Penaeus japonicus | reverse complement strand
AACAATAATATATTACCAAAAAAGCATTTTGGATTCAGCTAAGAGTGGTCATGTGTAAGAAATCTACTTTGCTTTTATGACAGAGTCTCTGGCATACTGCAACAGAGAGACGGATCGGTAGATTGTATGTATTGAGACTTCGGGAAGACTTATCAAGGCGTCACACTAATAATCATTTGGGAATAATTTCATCCACTCCAGATGAGGACAGTAGAGGGAAACACTTCACACGGAGACAAGTAGCGGAGTACCCCAAGGATCAGTCTTGGCACCGAGTATGTTTATCATTTCCATCAATGATTCGGGCTCAACCATCAGCCTAGGTAGCTATCTGAATATGTTTACAAACAAAGCAAAGAAACAAAGAAGGATGATGATTGAAAAATCATACTAACGTGGCCGTCAGATCGAGCTCCGTCCAAGCTCGTGAGGTTCCACTGTCGGTTACTGCCGCGGCTGGACATCACGATGGGTAAAAACCAAGCTCAGACTTAGAATCAACGCTCGTTGGCACATACCCTCGAATCAGCACTAGCTCACACAGGCCGGGTTTGTCAGTGAGCCATGGCCCAGACGAAGCATCTGCTCTGTCTTATTCTAATCTTTAATCATGCCAGGGACTCCAAAAGGGCATCAAAACTTTTCTTATGTTGAATCATACCTGGAAAATGGAATTCACCATTAGTATATGCCATGTGATCAGGTTCGGGGAAAGCAAAAATCGACCACTGTACCAATACAAGTTAGGAGACTCAGTACTAGACTCTGGATAAAAAAGACCTTAGAATAATTGCAAACCCCGACTCAAATCCAGACGATCGCATAAATGAACTGGTTCATAAAATGTTGGCCCTGATCGCAAACATGAAGAGGGTTTTCATGTATGTGGACGAAGATATGGTAAAAAAATAATAATTGTGACCAACATAAGGCATAAGGATATAGAGCTGAAAAATCAGCTACAAGATTGGTAGCACACATATGTATATGTAAATATATATGTATATATATATATATATATATATATATATATATATATATATAGATAGATAGATAGATATAGATATATAGATATATATTCGTGCATGTATGTGTATAAGTGTATATATATATATATATATATATATATATATATATATATATATATATATATAGATAGATATATGTGTGAGTGGATTGTGTGTGTATTTGTGCATGTATGTGTATATGTGTGTATATATATATATATATATATATATATATATATATATATATATATATATATATATATATGTGTATATACATATGTATATATTGTTGCCTAAATGAGATGCTAAACCTGAAATATGCTCGGCTTGGACAAAGAAGCATCAATACTGGACTGCTGAAGTCTAAAGAAAACAGGTAGAAACTCAGGTTAAAAATATTTAGAAAAGAAATAAAAAATATTTCCCAGTTACCAGTAATATAGTACTTATACTTCTAAGCCTAAACTAGCCTTCATCATTAAGCTTTCTTGGCACTGATATTACAATGGCCTACACACCATAATTATGCCATCTAGCTGGCCATAAGTGACAAGGAAATAAGAAAAGCACACATAATAAACACGGCGTTAAATCTAAGCAAACCAAATTAGAACTAACCACCTTCTTCCTAAATATATTATAGTATTGTGCCATATATAGTATGACACAATTCAGAGTAGAAAATACGCGACTGATTTGGTAGCAATTGCCCGATACTCATTTTGCAGAGTTCTATCGGCATTCTGTCACTGCGTTGAAGGCACAGGATCTATAATGAAAATATATAACCCTCTGGCGTGTTAATTTCACATTCAGGATCATGTGTCATAAAGAGAATGTATAGAGTGGAGGGTAGAAATGAATTGTATATATATGTGAACTCGTATCCACGTGGGTGTAGTTTGTTATCTTTTTTTTTTTTTTTTTTTTTTTTTTTAACAAATTATCAATGTAATAACCACTATACTCTTTACAAAAAAAATATTGTGCAAATTGTAACTGTTACTATCAACATCACATAAGAATAACAACATTAAATATCAACGATGCTCTTGACAATGATACGAAACATAACGAAAAAGATAAAGACAACTGGATTCCGTTATTCTAGAAGCATTTCGTTCTAGAAGCATTTCGTTCTAGAAGCATTTGGCTCATTCCATCTCTGAAGCACTTTGTGTTGACTCAATGCCGACGCTCCTAACCTTGGCTTTGTTTCAGGAGACAAAGCTACGTTCTCCGTCACATACTTACTGGAATTTGTGTTCAGTAATTCATTTCATGAGAAGGTTCTCTTTAAGTTCAGTTTAATATTTAAGTGAAATTAAAAGGCGGCTTATTATGGAAGCGTATGTGACTAGTATATTATACAACGTAGATGGGTTTTTAGATGTTTTTTTCTATGTGGCCCTGATAGTTTGTTTTTTTTCTTTCTTTTTTCGTCTTGAACTGCTAAAATATAAGAAGAAATGTCAGTGGTTTTAGGTCGAATC
>BOPN01002628.1:87500-95000 GCA_017312705.2 Penaeus japonicus | reverse complement strand
ATCTATCTATCTCCCCCCTCCCCCCCCCCTCCCTCCCCCCTCCCCTCCCCCCCTCTCCCCCCTCCCTCCCCCTCCCTCCCTCCCTTCCCCCCCTCCCTCTCCCTCTCTCTTCCTCTTCAACCATCCCGTTCCCCCTTCATTCACGCCATTCCCCCCCTGAACCAGCGAGGTAGCCGTATGTGTGACAGGTGTTCGAAGTAAGAGAATCTCATGCATAGGGATTAGCCAAACGTGCGCTCTAGTTTCCCCGCAGTAAAGAAAGTGATGTTTATCCTCCTCCCATGCGGCTGAATTTCTTGGGAGCTTTCATTTGTCGCCTGGAAAATGTGCGGGCGTGTTGAGAGCGGTTGGATAGGAAACGGTTTCGTATGTGTGTAGTTTTGCTTGTGTTCTTTATTTGGGTGGTTTGTGCAACAGGTAGTTATGTGGCCCGGAATGTTTTTGTTTTTGTTTTTGTTTTATCTATATGTATCATGGAAGAGATATGATGAAAGTGTGAGAGAGAGGGGGGTGGGGTGAAGAGAAAGGGAGTGAGAGAGAGAGAAAAAGAGAGAGTAGAAGGAAAGAGACGAGAGAGAGAGAGAGAGAGAGAGAGAGAGAGAGAGAGAGAGAGAGAGAGAGAGAGAGAGAGAGAGAGAGAGAGAGAGAGCGAGAGGAGAGAGAAAGAGAGAGTAGAAGGAAAGAGACAATAAGTCAAACAAAAGCATAGACAAAAAAGGACAACATATGCAACCCAACAATCCCCAGAGGGAGATGGAAGGATATAGAGAGGGAGGGATGGAGATGGAGGGACGAGGGGGGGGGGGGTGTAACTTGACAATTGCCTTCCTTGGTACTTCGTTCTCGGTAAACAGCACAACTGTCAGTCTTTCATACTATGTGTATATTAAATGCACACACACACACACACACACACACACACACACACACACACACACACACACACACACACACACACACACACACACACACACACACACACACACACACACACACACACACACATATATATATATATATATATATATATATATATATATATATATTTTTTTTTTTTTTTTTTTTTTTTTTTTTTTCACTGCCCACTTACCGGTGCTGAGGCAAAGAAGGAAGTAACCTATAACTATTCAAGGAAAACTACAGATGACGGAACACCAGCCATTTTGATATTATACGAACATGAAAGACAGGACATGAGGAGTAACCTCATTCCTTAAGATGATGATGAATGGAAGAGGTGCAGTGCAATCCAGCCCATTCATGGTCTAAAAATTGCAACACAGAATCTATGTGATCTATAGATAAATACATCGATAGATATACAGATAGATAGGTAGATAGATATACAGATAGATGGATAGATAGATAAACAGACGAACAGATAGATTGATATATGTTTAGATAGATAGGCATAGATAGATAGATAAATCAATGAATACCAACCATTTATACAGTAGATTCGTTTGGCAATTCTGGCTCCGTCATCATTTGTCACATTAACAAATGAATTAATAATACTGATAAGTAGTTTTCTTTTATGAACAAGAGTTGTTCTTATATAATATATGCTTGAAAACTCGAATATAATTTTATTTTGTCTTACTAGGGATTTTTAAAGCACTCCCTCGAATGAAAGTGTACAATATGGGTATTGTATTTCATCTACTCATTTGTAGTTATATAGAAAGATTCTAAATTAATTAGTGTTCTGCGTTGTATTGATTATGGAAACAAAGGAAAATATTCAACCATACATGTAAAAATGATGTCAGATATATGATGAAAAAATTCAGTTTCCCATATAATACAAAACACAGATCCATGAAACTATTAGTCATTTGGGATCATTTGGGATTGTGTTTCAGGGTTGACTAAATGTTAACCAAAAAAACAAACAAACAAGAAATTAGTCATTTTCAAATAAGTAGATATAGATAAATAGATATGGATATATAGATTCATATATAGTAATCTTAAAGATAATAAAGGTGAACATGATCATATAAATATAAACAAAAAAGAGATAGTATTAGTAGTACCATAAAATAACTATGATAGTAAAAACAATAACACTAAACGATAACGTTAAAGGCGATGACAACAAAATATAAAAACTCGTAATCAACTATCCTGAATGTCAAGAGTTGGCGTGTGAAGAAGCTAAGACCGCATTTATAAACTGCATCTGTTTTATCAGCTATTGCAGGATGGAGGAACTGAATCCTGCCAAGCTAAATCTCATCAAATACTCTATTCCTACGCTAGAAATGCCTAGATTTCTCTTCTAATTTAGCTTCGAGCGAAATACCTCATATGCCGTTTCACTTGTTTTCATGTTGATCTATTCCAATGACTCCAATCCCCAATCCCCTTCTTTCTTCCGTTCTCTCTGTCCTTTTTATCTATCTTCCGATCGGTGCACCCGTCAAATTTCAATACCAGTTCAATCTTTCCTACTTCCTCGTGACGTGTTCGTTCCTATCTAGCTATGTCTCTGGCAATGTCTTCCAGGAAGATGGAATCGCACATAAGGTAGGTGGGGTGGGATGAGGGGGGGGGGGGAGTGACAGAGGTTGAGGAAAAAGAGGAGGAGGAAAAGAAGACCGGTTCTTTTGTACTATGTTCTGCTATTCCATCAAACGCTATGTCTCTTACCTCCTTGAATATCTATCACAGGTACCTCTTTCTGATACACTGTATGTGCCTTCTTGCTGTATCAGATTCGCTTCTTCGTTTGCTTTCTGCATCTTTGCCTCTGTCAGAATGCTTCTTCAATTTTCATTATTTCAAACTGCTTTTCCTTTTTTTTCCAGTTGGGATAAAGGGTTTTCTTTTCATGCAGATTAGATTGCGGATTCAAAGACACGTACGTTTTTGGTTTTGTTTTAATCTATATTTGTATTTTAGTTCACACCTATGGAATATATAGGACATAGAACCTTAACGATGTATATATACACATATAGATTCTGATTGGTTTCTTAGGAAACTTTTCTTTTCACCTCAACTTTAACGTTTTACCTAATACTAATCATAAAGACATCTTATCTTTACTTTAGCTTCCTGGTTATGATAGGGATTTGAGTGTAGAATCGTTATTTGTAAACCCCTTTTGGCAAACATACGTGACACATTAACGTTTATGATATGCCTTCTAAAATTGTGTAAAATCATTAACTTTTATCATGTACAGGTAGAAAATATATAAGAACTATCTTTTAACCGCTTTACGTTGTTGTTTTTATTTGTTAATGAATGCAATGTGGGTAAAAGGTATAAGATATGTTTTTATGTCACATACCGATAATTTTGCTCTGAACTGATAGACATGTTGATTGCTTCATGTTCATAAAAAGACGGAGATACTTTACTGCTTTATATGCTTGAAATTTGTATCTGTAGATCATAGAGACTGCACCTGCATCTGTACCTCTAGGCCTAATGTTGCATTTGTTTTCTTCTTCTTTTTTTTTCATTTGAATACATCTCTTTCTATTTCTATTTATGTCATCCTTAATTTAAAAATGCATCACACTGAAGGCAAACTAGAGCACAAGTAATGTATTGCATATTTAGTGCAGCGCTGTAAAGTATCCACTTAAGCATCCATAATATCAATATGTGCAACATTACTGTGATAGTGAATGACAATAATAATCCCTTTCACAAATTTTCTTTCATCAGCTTGCCTTTTCTTATGCATCGCCCCTTCCCTTCTCATTCCTTCCCTTCTCATTCCTTTCCTTCTCATTCCTTCCCCTTCTTGCTCTTGCTCTCAAACTGAAGCTGTTAGCACGTCTGCCGGTGACGTTCGTGTGTGAATGTGCGGGGAAGGAGGGCAAGGCAGGCGATAGAGTTATCATTCTGTCTTGGATTAACATTTCGAGGAATCAGATATCACTAAGATTTATGTTTGGTATGTTTGTATGTGTGTGTGTATATATATTGATATATATATATATATAGATAGATAGATAGATAGGTAGATAGACTGACTGATTGATTGATAGATAGATAGATAGATTGACTGACTGATTAAATGATAGATTGATAGATATATAGATTCAAGGATAGATAGATAGATAGACAGATAAATAGACAGATAGATAGATATATATACATAATATATATATAATATATATATATATATATATATATATATATATATATATATATATATATATATATATATATATATATATATATATATATGTATGTATGTATATATATATAAATATATATATATATATATATATATATATATATATATATATATATACAGTATAAATATATATATATATATATATATATATATATATATATATATATATATATATATATATATATATACAGTATATATATATATATATATATATATATATATATATATATATATATATATATATATACAGTATATATGTATATATATATATATATATATATATATATATATATATATATATATATATATATAGTATATATATATATATATGTATATATATTTATATATATATATACATATATATATATATATATATATATATATATATATATATATATATATATATACATATATACATGTGTGTATATATATATATATATATATATATATATATATATAAACAAATGCCCATTCTCACATGAGTAGACGGAAGGTCGTGAGATAGATCGGTGATTTGCAAGATCTCCCCTAACATATGCGAGGCTAACTCCAAAAGTGTTGTGGGGTGTAAGTGCCCTCGGACTAAAACTACTCACTCACCGTGCCACAAGGCCGACTGGTGGGGGTACCAGGCCACACACCTCTTAAATATGATCTCCCAGTCAAGACAATGGCCCTCATTCCCCAGAGCAGAGGGCCTGGTCACGGCGGCGATCAGGATCGCTCCGGAGCAGGGGGCGCTAAGAATCTCCCGGTAGACCCAGGCCTTCAAGATGATGAACTTATGCACATACAATGTAAGGACTCTGAGAACAGAATCTGATCTTCTGACACTGCTTGAGGAACTTTCATTTATTAAATGGGATATTGTAGGACTTTCTGAAGTTAGGAGACTAGGCAGAAGCAGAAATTACTAAATGATGGGCACTTATTATACTGGCGAGGTAAACCCTTGGATAGCAAACAAGAATCAGGAGTGGGTTTCTTGAGTTGCGAAAGACTTGAAAAGAATGGCGGAATTCTATAGTGTGAGCGAAAGAGTGGTTTCTGTAATACTGAAACTAAACAACAGATATAGCCTAAAAATTATCCAAGTGTACGCTCCTACCAGCAGTCATAGTGGTGAGGAGATAGAGAGCTTCTATGAAGATGTGCAAGCAGCTACCGATAGAGCAAAAACCCATTTACCAAAGCTGATTATCGGGGATTTTAATGCCAAGATAGGAATAAGGGAAGATGGAGAAATATCAGTTGGGAAACATGGAATAGGCACCAGAAATGAGAGAGGGCAAAGATTGATAGAATTCGCCAGCTCAGTCTCTTAAAATTATGAATACATTCTTTGAAAAGAGAACCGGGAGGAAATGGACATGGAAATCACCATCCGGCATTAAAAACGAAATTGACTTCATAATCACTGTAGGCGTGACATCGTACAAGACGTAACCGTTATCAATAAGTAAATGTCGGTAGCGACCATAGACTGGTCAGGAGTAGAGTTAAGTTACAGCTAAGAAGGGAACGAAACAAGCTCATACAAAAGCCTCTCGCTAATCTAACCAACATCAAGTCTAGGGCGACAGATTCAATCAACATCCGAAACAAATACTCAGCTTTCGAAGAAGATCTTGACATAGACCAAATGAACGTCAGTTCAGTATGAGGATAACAATGACTTTGCACTTGAAATAGGGGTAAAGACGAAAAAGAAAGGTTCAGTAAGCTTTCGGTAGAGACGAAAGAGCTTATGAAACAGCGTAGGGAAATGAAAATAACATCAATCAGAGACAAGATAGAATCAACAAAGCTGACTAAGACGATAAACAAGAAGAAGAAAGAGGATGTACGCAAATTTAACATACGAAAAATAAGCAGAAGCTCAAACACTTTGGCGCAAACCTTAAGGCAACAAAGGAGGCTCAGACGGGAAAAACCAAATGTATGCAGTAAGGAAACCGCGGAGGCGACTTTATACAATAAAAAGGAAATTATCAAAGTAATAGAAGACTTCTATCGCAATCTATACCACTCAAACGACCAACCACATACGGAGACAAACACAACAATTGGAGACGTTCCAAACATCACGGTAGATGAAGTAATTAGGGCACTAAAAGCATGAAAAGAGGAAAAACACCAGGAGAAGACGGCATCAGTGTAGATCTTATTCAAGACGCAGGAGAGATTGCGGCAGTAGGTGCGTAGCAGCAGATAACATATAGTGTCTAGACGTCGGTAAAATTCCGAAGGCCTGGAAAAACGCAATAATAATTTTAATACACAAAAAGGGAGACACAAAAGACTTAAAGAATTACCAACCTATAAGCCTCCTCTCAGTAATCTCTAAACTGTTCACAAAAATCATCACAGCCCGTACACAGAAGCATTAGATTCAAAACAACCCAGGGAACAGGCAGGGTTCCGCAGTGGATTCTCAACTACAGACCATATCCACACACTAGCTCCAATAAGGGAGAAAACGAACAGGAATAAGGCCCCTGGCTATGGCGTTGTAGATTATGAAAAAGCATTCGACTCAGTACAGATATCTGCAGTACTGGATGCAATTCGTAAACAAGGAGTAGAGGAAATATACTGCAGATTATTAGAGGATATATAGAGATGGTACAGCGACCGTCAAAATCCACGCAGAAACCAATAAAATACCAATAAAAAAGGGCGTTAGGCAGGGCGACACCATCTCACCGAAGCTATTTACAGCCTGCTTAGAGGAATTATTCAAGAAGTTAGACTGGAAAGAGAGAGGATGCAAAATAGGAATAGGCACTTAAGCAATCTAGATTGCAGATGACATTGTTCTTTTCGGTGAGTCAGCAGATGAATTACAACAATTACTCAAGAAGCGATTTAAATAAGGAAAGTCTGAAGATCGGCCTTAAAATGAACATGAAAAAATTCAAAGTCATTTCAAGCAGTCATTCCCAGTTACAGCAAATACAAATACAAGGCGAGGTCACTACAAAACATTGAACGAGTATGTATACCTAGGGCAACTCATTCAGTCAGTACATCCTGCGAAGCCGAGATAAATCGGCGAATCAGGCTAGGTTGGAGTGCCTTCGGTACACATAGTAATATATTACGAAGTGGTCACCTATGTCTTAAGAGAAAGATTTTTGACCAATGCGTCCTCTCCGTCATGACATATGGATCAGAGACATGGACTACGACAGAATATGGAAAGTGGTAGCGCCCAAAGAGGAATGGAAAGGCTTATGCTAGGAGTTATTAAGAGACAAAGAAAGGGCCACATGGATCAGGCAGCTTAAACAAAAAGTAGAGGATATACTCAAGACCATCAAAAAGAAAAAGTGGCA
>BOPN01002628.1:72500-77500 GCA_017312705.2 Penaeus japonicus | reverse complement strand
CCTAAATTCTATTAGAAAGAGTAACCTTGAAAAATCGGAATTATGCATTCTCCCCCTTTTCAAACATTCTAACTGTACAAAAAAGCAAAGACAAATAATTGACAGACTCATTTATTAAAGACCGAAAACCTCGTTTTACTTCCATAAAAATATCATTCTAAAAGAAAAGAATACATTGTTTTAACAATATTTGAAAATAACTACAAATGAATATTACTATCAAATCATGAAATACGACTTGAAAACTCCCAGTAATGTACTAAGGATTTTCATCGAAAAATGACATAGATGGATAGATAAATACACCCAAAGTAAGGAATCTTGAAAACTAAGGTATAGCTGAGTCATTGTTTGCATAAATAATCAAGATCATCTATTTGTTAACTTCTATTTCTAGTAGGAGTTAAATATGTATATATTGTTATTTTTCATAGCATCTTACACATTTGTGTTTCTGAAATAATTGAATTTTACAGCTTTTCAGATGCTATCGAACATTAAAGTAAACCATACATTGTGCGTCTATACGACCTATAATGTGTGTTGAGACGAGTAGGAAGTGATTCCATTGATTATGTGTTAGATATGAATTATCTGTTTGTCTGAAAGATAGCACAGGGAGTACTAGATAAAGGCATATAACTCTTTACGTAGACTTTTAATTGCAAGAGAGTATTTTGGTGGGTACTGTTGAGCAATTCATATTCATATTTAGTTAGAATAGCCATGCATTCCTGTGTTGAATGTTGTCTACTAAAATAGTAGCACAGTTGTTGTACATACCTATAATAATGTCATTTTTTATAGAGAAAACATTCGAGTTGATTGATAAGGCAGAAAAGGCTTAAAATAAGCACAAATGAGTTTAAATTCACAATCCCAAGAACAAACATTTCTCTAGCCATGCCAGAGACTTACAATGCAGCACCAAAAAGATATATGGCTAACTCGTATCATTTGTACTAAGCTTGCTGCATGCCACGTGTCATAATAGTAGCACCTGTGCTGATGCTACGATGTCGTAAATAAATCTTCATTATCTTGCTCCACCTTTACCGCTTGGTATACCCTTTACCGACGACAATAAGCCTCGACATTAAGGAATCCATCAGAGCCCCATAAGCAACATCACGAACCAAATAACTGCTCTCAAACTTTTTTCAGAACCGTAACCCCAGGGATGATAAGAATGATAACCAAACAAGGATTTACAGCTGAAGGGTCAGTAGGTGCGTTTTCCTGTATTAGTAGGATAATATTCCAATACTCATATGTAGTCTGTTCCTTGGGAAGGATCTTCATGGATCTTCATTCACTTCCCTCCCCATGTTGCTCGAGAGGGAACTTGGAAGTGAAATGAAGGGAATAATTCGGAAAGGATTTTGCGTGAACGTGATACCGCAAGAAAACTGACATGAATTAGCTGAGCAAGTAATTTTAGTCAGGGTTTTGATCAACAGACGATGTGATTAGGAATAAAACTAAGACAAGTTAATTACAGTTTTGGATGTTTTTTATCTTATTGATAGATATAATAGCGAATAGATAGATGTAAATAGATGTACAGAAATAGATAAACAGATGAATTATGGGAAGATTGATAGATTGATAACTTAAATAAACCAATATGCTATTGGTAGGGACACAAAAGCTTACGAATCTTCACAGGTCAATAATACTTTTTTTAAATCAGGTGAGGAGAGAGAAAAGAAAGTTAATGAAAAATAAAGAGAGTGGTATAATGAATAGATTAGTATATTGAAACATAAATCTTAAACCGTCCTAAACGAATCATCAAGATTAAGTGTCAGAGCGAGGTCACATGGAAGAAATACAATTCACCAAATATTTCATATGGTTTGTTAGGTTAGGTCTTTCTTAACATATGGCATAATTATTGATACCGAAGTAATACCGATTACATATGTGGAAAAAATAAAGAATCATATCTAATATCAAATGCAGACAGAAAGTGAATTACATTTGTCTGCTCCTGTCAGGTCCACGACCCCGGATTTGACTTTTCATCATCTGACGATAGTGACAGCGACACCAACTACGACGGATACGACGGCAGAGATTCCAAATTGGACTTTATCCACTCCAATTAGTCAGAACCGCTTTCCGCAGTTCAGGCAAGGATATTCGAACGGAATGCTCCTGGAACCCCAGGGTTCAGGTGGCAGAAAGAGGAGAATGTGCCGAAGCGTTTTGGATTTACTTGCATTCATGGGGTCAATGTTCTTCACCTGGACAAAACTTCTGACCTTTGGTTGTGTTCTTTGTCATAGACGAAATCCTGGAGATACTTGTCAAGAGGACTAGTCAGTAAATCATAACGATAATATCAAATATGACATGTTTCTGCATCAGATTCTACATTAATAAGTATCTCCATCCACGCCTTCCCATATGTGAACATGGGAGGATGCCAATGTAGTTGAGGTGATGGGCTATCTTGGGACGCGGCTTGTCATGGGCTTGAACCCCAAGCCTACTGTGGCACTAATGGTCATTGATCCCTAGTAGGACCTGCCCGCAATCCTACAGACAACGTAGGCAGAGGGAAAGATTCGAGGACGTCACGAAACACCTGTATATGGTTGACACCCGCAGTGCTCCCTCTGTAGATGACCGGATATGGGAGTTACTCCCTTTTCCTCGATCTACTCTCTCGTCAGTTCGTCCAGATTTGCATCGGAAAGGACGAAAGGCGGAGATTCAGATCATGATGAAGGCGTCTTCGACTTGATGGGCGCCACGGACCTGTTTCCGGAAGGGTATAAGGTACATATCGACTACTGGTATACCTCCCAACGCTTATATGCAGGGTCGAATGTAGCTGGCATGGTGTGGGCCAAATCATAAATAAGAGAAGACATTATCCTGAAGCTAAAGATATTCCAGGCACTGTAATGAAGAAAGATGTAATGGTCAGGAGGGAAAACAGTCCAAGATCTCCTTCAGCGTTAGGTCCTCCTCAAGGTCAAGTCCATCCTTCAGACCGGGCGGACCGCAAAATCCGTGGCGACGCGGAATGTTCTCCTCATATACCTGCTTTCCATTCCTTCGATCCAGGGGCGTTGCGGGCTGTGTGGCGGCCGGCGACCCCGACCTTTATCGTGGAGTCAATGTAGGTATCGTGGGCCGAAATGTAGTCAGAAGTGACTTCGTCCAGGTCATCAACGCTACAGTCACTATCTTCTCCGCTTCGTCCCCGTCGTCATCGTCAAAGTAGTCAGGATCATCTCTTCGTCCTCCCAGTTGGAATCTCCGAACCAGGGAATGGAAGGTTGCTGGAGTGACGATGAGTTCGTCTACGTCCATGAAGATGAGAACATGGAAGCCCTCTCCACGGGCGATACCCTCAAGGTGGTTCGTGCCCTGAGGATAACTTCTGCGGCAAATGATGGGCGACGATAACAAGACTCAAAGGGGCATGTTACCTTTCAAAAATGTGTAACATATTCAGGAACAGAGGTCAGGCTAAGAGTGATTTTTAGTCAAAAGGTAATGTCATAGGGCACCTCGTCTACCGTCTCTTCATAATATTCGTTTCCAGAAAATTATTGTTACGAATCTCTGTCACTTTGAGAAATAATCTTTAGGGGGTCATCCTTGCCGACCACTTGCCATAATCTGAGACATCAGCTTGGGAGATTTTAATACAATGTTTAGGCTATCGACTCTCTCCCAATTCTCAATGAATCTTTTCATGCCTAGTAATCAAGGGGCTAAGCCAAGTAATGCACAACTGTAGAATAAAGAAAACTAATATGTCTGCTTCATGCCTAACGCACTTTTTCCGAGACTTGAGCGACTTAATATAAATCAAATTCATAGGGATAACAGACTTGTAGGCAGTTGAACAGACACAATTAAGAGAGAAAGAGAAAATAGACTGACAGACAGACATACAGAGTAAGAGAAGATTGTAGTCTAAATTTGATTGAAAGCAGGCCATGAGTGGTTAGGGAAGCCAAAAGTAGGTTGAGGCATTAAACTGATGGAATGCAAGTAATATAGACAAATGCAATTGGGGTGAAGACATCGACCTGCTTCTCAGGTGGAAACATTTTCAAGTCATATACGTTTTATGTAGGTTGATGAAATATCTGTCTTCGGACACTTCCAGTGATCAAGTAATTTGCATCTGTTATAATATACTTGAATTCATTTCTTTTTTAAGTATATGTACATACTAATATAATGTAATAATATAAAATCAAATGTTAGTAAGTAAAATGCACATGCAGGTGCCGCCAGGCTAGTACAGTGGTATAGCGTCGGCCTTTCATCCCAGTGGTCGGTAGATGGAGCCCCGCTCAATCTCATGAGTTTCCATTGTCGCCCGGCGGTTACTACCGTGGCTTCGACCTTCGACCTTCGACCGGTGGGTAAAGATGAAGTTCAGACCGAGATGAAACAGTAACACGAGTCAGCACTCGCCAAAGAGACCATATCCCGGACGAAGCTTCTGCTCTGCATATCTAGCTTATCCTTACACACGCAGGGTTGGAGTCGAATGGGAAACACTAAACACGGTGTTTACTGAAAGGAAAAGTACCAATGTGCTAATTGATTCCAGAGGTTTGTGGTGTATTCCCCGTATTTCTGTTACTGAATAATTATGAAATATCGTATAAAATCATATTATTTATATATATAATTTATAATAACGAATTAAAAATGAAAAGCACAATCCATACCAGGATGCTTTACTTCTGAAGCTATACTGTGCACATGACCATTAGAAACAGTGGGCAGAGGCATACCAATGAAAAGACTGTAGCGTGTCCGGCTGCAAAATTTAACACTTCATGACGTGTCCAGCTGTGTCAGCTTAACACTTCATGACGTGTCTGACTGCGTAACCTTAACACTTCGGGGAGCCTGTTAGTTTTTCCGTTAACATTAAGAGCTTGCTGTCTTTAAGAAGATGACCAAAGACAAACAGAACACATTACAAACTCTCATTGGATGTCATAGACCTCTCCAAC
>BOPN01002628.1:27500-30000 GCA_017312705.2 Penaeus japonicus | reverse complement strand
TAATGAGCATCTTGAAACTCTGAATAATGACTATGAGTGTTACACTGATGGATCCCTACAGTCTGGAAGTAGAGCAGGATGTGCTTATGTTGTATATAAAAAACAATATTTTGCAGCACCAAGATTGTAGGAGGGTTCATGACTGGGCGAGCACTACGCAAACTGAGTTGGCAGGAATACTCATAGCCACAGACTTTCTGTTAACTCAAGGCTCAGGAGTAATTTTCTGCGACTCGCAGAGTGCTCTCCTGGCTGTGAACACCCTTGATAAAGGTGCTGGAAATATCGTAAATGATATAGATCAAGGAACGGGGACATGTTATACATTTTGTGTGGATACCATCGCATGTTGGAATCGCTAAACATGATCATGCTGATCGCTTAGCGAGGGCAGGATGTGATAAGCAAATTGTGGATATAGACTTTGGCATACCTCTTGCTAGGATCTCACACATAATAAGAACCTCCAATAGGGAGGACTTGATGGAGCTAACAAACTCTCAAAGACCTGAAAGCTGTAGCATAAAACATTTTGGCCAGTTTTCGCAAGAGAGATTCATTTATGGTTCATACAAGACAAGGACAAGACAATGTGATATTGTGACTGCAAGAATTAGACTTGGATACAGAATGTATTGGCAAGTCAGTTCAGAATGCAATGTAGAAGAAGCTATATGCACACTTTACAACGAAGAGTATAAACAAACACTTGAACATTACATTTCAGAGTGCCATATGATACAACCTTTCAGGCTCCCTAGCGTGAGGTATGCAGAGTTATGTAGTTATTTCTTAACATCAACTGTACTAGAAGATGTACTTACGCTATATCCGAAATTCGGTATATGATGCCCTATTACAACATTTATCAAATGTCTATTCACAGTTGATATACTACAGAATATAATCATGTAATTACCTTAATTTGTAATACAATGTTAGCAACAATGTCATGACTCTACATCAATGTATCAAAGCTTGCCCATGCCTGTGCAGTTAGCCAGGGTGGTAAGTAAAGATCTAAGACTAAAACAAAAAAAAATATTCACCAAGTAAGTCAATATATTACAACGAAGTGGTAACACACACGCACACAAAAACAAAAATAAAAGAAAAGAAAAATCTAATCGACGAAAGTTACAATTTCCATCAAACTTTAGACTTAGACTCAGAGACGTCCAAGAAATCACGATAGAGATAGTATACGTGTTTAACTCTTCGGATTTTTAACATCCTTTTTAACAGTCTCAATTTCCTGGCCTTTTCTTATTATGTTTTTTTCCTGCCCATACTATTTTCCCTGTGTAGTACATCTTAATTAAAGTACGATAATGTTATTAGATGATACGAATGAAAATACAAAAGAAAGAAAGAAAGAAAGAAAGAAAGAAAGAAAGAAAGAAAGAAAGAAAGAAAGAAAGAAAGAAAGAAAAAAAAAAAAAAAAAAAAAAAAAATATATATATACATATATATATATATATATATATATATATATATATATATATATATATATATATATATAAACGTATCATTCTAAGATTCGATCTAAAATCGTTTTTTTTTTTTTTTTTTTTTTTTTTTTTTTTTTTTTTGTTCAAGAGCTTTGCAGACAAAGGCAATTGGCAAGAAAGTTCAAGGATAAAGTTTTTTCTCCTTCACAGTATTGCCTTAACATCGCTTCTCTCTCTGTCTCCCTGTCTGCAAATATCGCAGTCTGTTCCTTTGGCCCTGTTCTGCCTCCCCTGCATCCTTTCTGTCTGGCCTCCTATCCTTTTCTCTGGATGTGGCTGCGTTTTTCTTCGTTGGCTTTCAACCTTCTCATGATGCTTCGCGTTTACTTGAATATGTATATGTATATATATGTATATATATGTATATATATACATATACGTATATATATATATATATATATATATATATATATATATATATATATATACATATATATATATATATATATATATATATATATATATATGTGTATGTAATATATATATATATATATGTATGTATAGCCAATAATAATACGTATATATGTATACATATGTATGTATATGTATATATGTATATGTATGTGTATGTATATGTATATATGTGCATATGTATATGTATATATGTATATATATATATAAATACATATATATATATATATATATATATATATATATATATACATATATATATATATATATATATGTATATATATGTATATATATATATATATATATATATATATATATGTACATATATATATATATATATATATATATATATATATACATATATATATATATATATATATGTACATATATATATATATATATATATATATATATATATATATACATATATATATATATATATATATATATATATATATACATATATATATATATATACGTATATATATATATATATATATATATATATATATGTACATATATATATATATATATATATATATATATATGTACATATATATATATATATATATATATA
>BOPN01002628.1:5000-20000 GCA_017312705.2 Penaeus japonicus | reverse complement strand
GCATCAGCATCCAGGTCTGAACTCCCGATCAAACATCATCAGCCTCAGCCAAAGTTTGCGAGGCAGAGCACAGCACTCGCGATCCTAATCAAGATAAAACGCAGCGAACCAATTTTAAGGCCAAATATCACAAGGGAAGCCGCAGAATAAGTCTGAGTTTTTGGTTTATAACGTCAGAGAGAGAGAGAGAGAGAGAGAGAGAGAGAGAGAGAGAGGGAGAGAGAGAGAGAGAGAGAGAGAGAGAGAGAGAGAGAGAGAGAGAGAGAGAGAGAGGGAAAGAAAGAGAGAGAAAGAAAGAGAGAGAAAGCGAAAGAGAGAGAGAGATGGGGAGCGGGGGGGAGGGGGGTCGAAGGGATAAACATCGTCAAATGCCCTCCAGTATTACCTGAGCGCCACAAGAAAACATATCATTGATATGTAGAAAAGGGGTCACGATCCGGGCTCAAATCCTTCGCTCTTTTCCCCTAGAGTTGCCATGCGTTAGGACGACTCGATCTTACACCGCAGCTACTTACCTCTCAATCGGTAAGTAGATCTTTGTGCACGCAAATCTATAAGCCAGTAAAGGAGATCCAGTGGGAAAAGGAAAGCGACTTGGGTTATGTGCAGCACCTGTGGCGTTGCACTCTGCAATATGTGTGATTCCCAAGGTATCACAAAGAATTATTAGCCAGGGACTTTATCCTTTTACCATGGTAGCAACAGCGTCTATATTCATATGTTTATTTTCTTCACATAAATAAGATTACGAAATTGAAACAAATTTTATTTCTATTATCCACTGATATAATAATTCGTCCATACGAATATTATGCCATTCAGAGAGATAAACTAGACTTATTAAGTCTATTACACATCTAACAATACCTAACCCAACTACTACTATGGACCTTTGAATATGACAAAATCGTAAAAATTGCCGAATTAAAATCTGACTGCTAATTATGCAGAGGGAGTTATTCCGCGCTTGAGGTAGCATACAACCCCCCCTCCCCCCTCCCCAAGAGTAAGTACTGCTACCTGTGAATATCTAATGGCTACGGGGAGCTGAATCGAACCCCTTCGTTAAAGAATTAAATTAAATAGGTTACTTGGATTTTGAACCACTTGCAAAACTAATTAATGCATCACTAATAGCGTATACTATTATATAATACATACAGACATACGTAGTGTGTTTCAGGAGATGGATATGATCTCTATGTGAATAGAATGTAAATAAGCCAGCCACGAGGGGTCGGTCCGCAGACCTTTAAATTGATATGCATGACTATATATGCATAACACTCTGTGTTTACCTATTATTTCTAGAACATTTTATTTAACATCTCTTGTGTACGTAATTTTTTTTATCACCCTAGAGCAGTAAAAGAACAGTATTATAAGAAATTACTAAAATCATATAGAAATGACTGAATGAAAAACATTATCACAGGTTTTTACGAAAAGCTTTTTGTGGATATTTCTTATTATATATATTATAACTTACTGCCATTCGTACTCATATAATTTAAAGACACTTTAATATTATGAACATCAACATAAAGAGTTACTATTGACTGCTATTTTTTCGATTAATCAATCATTCTTTTTCCAGTTTATAAAAGATAATCTTTTGCTTATTTTAAATCTCTTAAAAATGATGTGTATATAAAAAAGAAAATATATTTATTCACCTTCAAACAATATTTAGAAAACCTTTAATCTTTGTCATTTAACAAAAGAAAGCATCAGATAAAACTAGAGTCAGAAAACTGGTTGACTCTTTTTATCAATGATCAGTGGGATTTCTGCTTCTTCATCAGAGATTATATATCGGGTTATATTTAGTAACTTTGAGAGATATGCTTGCACTATTGGTTTCATCCGTTTGGCTAATCCTGTTACGACTTAAAAGTTAATCACTAAGAACAAAGATTCATATGCATATGTAGATGAAAAAATGGATACTAATGTTCTTGCAAAGTTTTTTTAAACATGCTTTTTTTTTTTTGGGGGGGGGGGGATGGTTGTAATCCACGTCCATAATAATTCGGTTTCTGAATTTCTTTCTGTAATTCCTGTCTCAAATCGCTTGGTTTGAATATTTTTCAAGTCAACTCTCAGGTCAACAAAATTCTGCTTCCGAATGGAGCTACTCTGAAATTCAAACAACTGCATTTCAAAATCATCTAAGTCTATCCATGAAAACATTTGCAAGTTTAGTTTGTTCATTTTGATACTGTCTGGACACTTTATGAATTTGGCTGCAGATTCTATTTTTTTGTATTTAGCAAATCTTGTAAAGAACTCCACAACAGTTGACTCAATGACGTTTAAAAACAGGTTTTCAAAACATGGCGGTCTTTTCTGTCATCTTTTGGAAGATCACTGATGTACCTATTTAGGATTAAGAACTATTTCTCATACTATCTCTCATTATCTACATCCCCCTTGAAAAAAATCAAGTTTAATTTCAAAAACTTTTATGTAACCAGACATAACATCGTGTATCTAACCAGAGCCTTGTAATTTAATATTCAAGTAATTTGAATATTCACAAAATTCTACGAAAAAGATCAGTTTACAACCCGACATCATATCAATTATTCTTTGTAAGACACTTGTTCGTCATTCATAAAGAACTTCATTTCATCTAAGCTTCAACAAATCGGTTCAGAACCAAACCTCGGCTAAGCCAATGAACATTGTTGTACATTTTCAGGCTTTTTTATACCTCATTCAGTTAAAATTAAAATTGTCATTTATTTATAGTCCAAGCAGAAATGTAATTGGCAACCTTGGTAACAGTTTGCATAACTTCCAGAAGTAGATTTTGCACATATAACCTCCTCATGTACGATACAGTGGAAACCTGTCAGTGGATGATCAACATCTTTTGCAAACAGTTTAAAAAATCCTGCCTTCATACCAGTCATGTAGGGGGCACCACCTGTTATGGCGGATACTACTCTTAAAATGTTAGGCAAATTTCTTTGATATACTCCCCATTATGGCTTTCCATGTTAGGCAATCATTTTTGAAATCTCAAAGCTACAGCAACTAAGTTGGAACTCGGCCTGCCTGAGACAAAGCTCATAAAATTATGAACCTGTTTTTTTTTTTCTTTTCTTTTTTCCTTTTTTTCTTGCTCAGTTAACGAGACATTAATTATCTTTGTTACTCCTTACTTATGTTACTAAAGTTATTATGTTACAATCAATTGTTTTCGAACAGAAAATGCACAATACTTTATTGCATTTCCTAATCATGCCATGTTGCTCAGTCCAGTGTTCTTTAAATTCTCAAATATCCTCTTCATTTAAATGGCATAAAAGTAAGCCGAGGAGGTAAGATAATGAATAATTTTCCCGTACCAGAAACAGGTCTTCGCCGTGCCAAGGGTAGACCTGATCAAGGTAATCATAAATATATCAGTATCGGTTCACATAATGAAGGAGTATCAAAGCTGAAGAACTACTACGCCTCCTCATACAAATATCTTCAATTTAACGATACAAACAAGAACAGAGGTCAAAGGCGAGGTCACCATGGATGATGGGAGGGCATAGCCGCCTCCTTGGAGCCACCTTGATTCGTGACCCTGAATGCTTTGGGATGCTGTACGAATGTGGACAAAGTCTCGTGACAGGGCTTAGGAAATTATGGTATGGTTTGGTGTCCTATATGGGCGATCGGTCAGTGTTGTGAGAATTTATGCTAATGGACGAGGATACGCAAATGAATGAGAGAGAGAGAGAGAGAGAGAGAGAGAGAGAGAGAGAGAGAGAGAGAGAGAGAGAGAGAGAGAGAGAGAGAGAGAGAGAGAGAGAGAGAGAGGAGAGAGAGAGAGAGAGAGAGAGAGAGAGAGAGAGAGAGAGAGAGAGAGAGAGAGAGAGAGAGAGAGAGAGGAAGAGAGAGAGAGAGAGGGAGAGAGAAAAGAAAGAGAGAGAGAGAGAGAGAGAGAGAGAGAGAGAGAGAGAGAGAGAGAGAGAGAGAGAGAGAGATAGAGAGAGAGAGATAGATAGATAGATAAGAGAGAGACAGAGAGTAAAAAAGGAAAGGCCTCCGACATGAATGAGAGAAATTAAATTGACTAAACTAATTTAAATTGCAAATGTAACAACACAATGTGGGTGTGCGTGGGATTCGAGTATTCGAAAAATAAGTATTGGATACAACAATGCTAATGAGTGAGAGGGTGAAGGGGAAAGGGATAGCATTGTTTTTTTTGTTTTTTTTCTTATGAATCTACTGTATGGGTTGTTTGTAAAGATATTTAAGAATGTTTAAAATAAAACATTTGTTTTTGGACAACCACAAAATGTAGGTCTGTATAACATTACCATTCGTAAATTTTTTTTTCAAGTTTTAAGCGCATTTAAAAGTACTGTTTGCATAGGAGAGGCCTTTATACATAATGTATTCCATCACCACATACGCACTGTTAAAATAAACACAGACATACACGTGTACTGTAACACATATTACTTTGTGTACCATTCTTAGGAAAAAGCTTACAAATAGACATATATTACATTTAAATGAGACAAATACATGCATAGTTTTCGACAGAAGTAAAGCAATTACTCCTACTCAAAAGGCATGATTTGTTTTCAGATCATTATTTAACGATAATGCTAACAGACACGCATGGTAATTATTAGTGATTTTCTTTCAATTAAAGTATGCCAAACCTTCGGACATGAGGCCTTTATCAATAACTGTACCGTTTTAAAAGCGATGAGATAAAGAACAAAACGAATGTGATTGATGATTGAAAAGTCCCGATTAATTGAGATATTTTATTTGGGTTGATCCTCTGTGTCTGATAGATCGATAGATTTATGTAAAAAAATAGAGTGGTTATCTCTCTGTCTATATATTTTTATGTAATTTTTTTTTTCTCTCTCTAGTAATAAGAGAGAGAGAGAGAGAATAAGAGAGAGAGGGGGGTGGGGGGGGGGCAGGGAATAGAAAAGACAAAGAGAAAAGAGATAGAAATATACAAAGACGCCGTTAAATTTTAAATGACTGTCACCACCACCAACATTTCCAATAGAAAGGCGATTCTTGCCGGTGTTTGAAGCAGGCACTTGCTTTCCTGCTTGCAAAGTGTTTGTGATGCATATGGAGAAACATGCAAGATCAAGTACGAAATTAGGCAACCAAGTAAGGGCTGGCTTTTTACAGATATAGTTTGAGCAATTCTATTAAGTTACAGTAGCATTTCGATCACGTTAAGAATTTTTAAAAATACTGAATGGAGTTGGGAAACTCAATATGCAGAACACAAGTATTTGTTCATTAAATCAAGCGCTTAACTTGCAAATAGCAAAAACAAAATTAATCATCAGTAATATGAAAAAAGAAACAAGAAAAAACAGTGTAGAACCAACTGAATTAAGCGTCTTATTTATCAAAGCTTTGCTAGGCTTAGATAATTTTCACATTTCCAGTACATGTATATTCATTGTTAAATAAAAATATTGACATTTATTCAAACAGAATGAAAGCAATATGCAAATTAGCACGATAAATGAAGTCCTCTTCGCCGATAGACAATCTTCAAGACGAGGGATAGTTTGCAATTCCTTGAAGAAGTGACTAGTGAAATAGGGTTGAAAATCCCGTAGATTTAAAAGACTATGATGACAATCCCCTCTCGAATCTAAATTTGCATTCTAATGCCATGAGTCAGCAAACATGCAAAGTACGATAGTCAGGTATTAGACTTTTTTTTAACGCTTATACCAAATGGCATTTATGTGTTGTGTCTTTCAGCGGTGACCTTGGACTTTGGAACGGTTGTAAAAACACCACGATATAGGACCTTCGACACATAAATGGTGTCGGATACCGAAATCTTTTGAAGTTCTACAGTGTCACTCCACACTATAAGTAATTCTTTCCTATGTTATGTCCGTAGTAAATCTTACACCTGTTCTTATCTGTTTAGTGTTATGCTGCCATGGGTATCATGCTGGGGGGGTGGGGGGGGGGCTCTTATGCAAGTATACATGTGGAGAACCTGAAGTGCCTAAGTGAAGTTATAACCATTACTTTCCACTAATGATATGCATGCACTCGGAGCAAAAGAAGAACAATCGATCTGCTTGTTGCTCCTCGTGCAACATCGACATCTGGCCACCTGCAAGCAAGATCTTTTAAAATTCGTACAAGCTATTGAAGCCACCTGGAGGCAAGACCTGTGGTGCCACGCGGAGAAAGTGGGTTGAATAGCGTCAGTCAGAGTGTTCAACTTTCACCTTTGTTTTCCTAAATTTGCCATTATTAATTTTAGGTCGGTCATATTCATTAACATATCGTGAAAAAAATAGAGTTTGGATATAATTTAGCTAATGTCTTTAGGTTATGTCATGGAGCCGTCAGGTCGAGGTGTGAGGCTGGCCTAATTAGAACTGAACTTTCAAACTTTTCTTTTGCGTATTTGACTAAGAAACTCCCTGCGACGGCCTCATTAACATATATTTTTTTAAAGGCTCATATATGGTATTTATTCACTGCATATGTATAATTTTGATCGAATGTAAATGCGTCTATGATTATTTTATGTTGAGGATTTAAAGATTATAATGTGTTAGATACATTGATGTTTAATCACGCATTTTCTCTCTCTCTCTCTCTCTCTCTCTCTCTCTCTCTCTCTCTCTCTCTCTCTCTATATATATATATATATATATATATATATATATATATTTTTCTCTCTCTCTCTCCCTCCCTCCCTCTCTCTCTCTCTCTCTCTCTCTCTCTCTCACTCTCTCTCTCTCTCTCTCTCTCTCTCTCTCTCTTCCTCTCTCTCTCTCTCTCTCTCTCTCTCTCTCTCTCTCTCTCTCTCTCTCTCTCTCTCTCTCTCTCTCTCTCTCAATCCCTCCCTCTCCCCTCTGCTCAACAGTTGACTCAGTGACGTTTAAAAACAGCTTTTGAAAACAGTGGCGGTCGTTTCTGTTATCTTTTGGAAGATCATTGATTGATAACTATTTCTCAAAGTATCTCTCATTAAATCCTCCTTGAAAAAATATAGTTTCATTTTAAAAGCCTTTACGTAACCAGACATAACATCTCGTATCTTACCAGAGCCTTGTAATCTAATATTCAGGTATTTTAAATATGCACAATATTCTGCAAAAAAAACATAAGTTTACAAACTACATGATGTCAACTAATTCTTTGAAGGCGCTTGTTTGTTATCCATAAAGAAATTTATTTCATCTAAGCTTCAACAAATCGGTTCAGAACCAAACCTTGGCTAAGCCAATGAACATTGTTGTACATTTAAATTCTCAAATATCCTATTCATTTGAATAGCATCATAAAAGTAAGTCGAAGAGGGAAGATAATGAATAAATTTCCCCTACCAGAAACAGGTCTTCGCCGTGCCAAGGGTATAGCCCTGATCAAGGTAATCATAAATATATAATTATTGATTCACATACCGAGGGAGTATCAAAACTGAAGAACTACTCCACCTTTTCATTTAAACATCTTCAATTTAACGATACAAACAAAAACGAAGGTAAAAGGCGAGGTCACCATGGATGATGGGAAGGCACAGCCGCCTCCTTGGAGCTACGTCACTCAGGTCACCTTGATTCGTGACCCTAAATGCTTTGGGATGCTGGGAGAATCTCGTGACAGGGCTTAGGAAATTATGGTTTGGTTTGGTGTCCTATATGGGCGATCGGTCAGTGTTGTGAGAATTTATGCGAATGGACGAGGATACGCAAATGAATGATAGGGAGAGAGAGAGAGAGAGAGAGAGAGAGAGAGAGAGAGAGAGAGAGAGAGAGAGAGAGAGAGAGAGAGAGAGAGAGAGAGAGAGAGAGAGAGAGAGAGAGAGAGAGTAAAAAAGGAAAGGCCTCCGACATGAATGAGAGAAATTAAATTGACTAAACTAATTTAAATTGCAAATGAAACAACACAATGTGGGTGTGCGTGGGATTCGAGTATTCGAAAAATAAGTATTGGATACAACAATGCTAATGAGTGAGAGGGTGAAGGGGAAAGGGATAGCATTGTTTTTTTTTTTTTTTTTTTTTATGAATCTACTGTTAGGGTTGTTTGTAAAGATATTTAATAATGTTCAAAATAAAACATTTTTTGGACAACCACAAAATTTAGGTCTGTATGACATTACCATTCGTAACATTCTTTTTTTCAAGTTTTAAGCGCATTTAAAAGTACTGTTTGCATAGGAGAGGCCTTTATTCATAATGTATTCCATCACCACATACGCACTGTTAAAATAAACATAGACATGCACGTGTACTGTAACACATATTACTTTGTGTACCATTCTTAGGAAAAAGATTACAAATAGACCTATATCTTACATTCAAATGAGACAAATACATGCATAGTTTTCGAAAGAAGTAAAGCAATTACTCCTACTCAAAAGGCATGATTTGTTTTCAGATCATTATTTAACGATAATGCTTACAGCCACGCCTGGTAATTATTAGTGATTTTCTTTCAATTAAAGTATGCCAAACCTTCGGACATGAGGCCTTTATCAATAACTGTACCGTTTTTGAAGCGATGAGATAAAGAACAAAACGAATAAGTTTGATGATTGAAAAGTCTCGATTAATTGAGATATTTTACTTGGGTTGATCATCTGTGTATGATAGATCGATAGATTTATGTAAAGAAAATAGAGTGGTTATCTCTATCTATCTATTCTTATGTAAATATTTTTTTCTCTCTCTAGTAATATGAGAGAGAGAGAGAGAGAGAGAGAGAGAGAGAGAGAGAGAGAGAGAGAGAGAGAGAGAGAGAATGAGGGAGGGGGGCGGCAGGGAATAGAAAAGAAAAAGAGAAAAGAGATAGAAATGACGCCGTTAAATTTTAAATGACTGTCACCACCACCAACATTGCCAATAGAAAGGCGATTCTTGCCGGTGTTTGAAGCAGGCACTTGCTTTCTTGCTTGCAAAGTGTTTGTGATACATATGGAGAAACACGCAAAATCAGGTACAAAATTAAGAAAGGCAGCCAAGTAAGGGCTGGCTTTTTACAGATATAGTTTGAGCAATTCTATTAAGTTACAGTAGCATTTCGATCACGTTAAGAATTTTTAAAAATACTGAATGGAGTTGGGAAACTCAATATGCAGAACACAAGTATTTGTTCATTAAATCAAGCGCTTAACTTACCAAAATAACAAACAAAATTAATCATCAGTAATATGAAAAAAGAAACAAGAAAAAACAGTGTAGAACCAACTGAATTAAGCGTCTTATTTATCAAAGCTTTGTCAGGCTTAGATTATTTTCACATTTCCGGTACATGTTTAGTCATTGCTAAATAAAAATATTGACATTTATTCAAATAGAATGAAAGCAATATGCAAATTAGCACGATAAATGAAGTCCATCTCCCCGATAGACAATCTTCATGACGAGTAGTTTGCAACTCCTTGAAAAAGTGACGAAAGTTAGTTTAGATCTTTATTTACCACCCTGGCTAACTGCACAGGCATGGGCAAGCTTTGATACATTTATGTAGTCATGACATTGTTGCTAACATTGTATTACAAATTAAGGTAATAACATGATTATATTCTATAGTATATCAACGTGAATAGACATTTGATAAATGTTATAATAGGGTATCATATACCGAATTTCGGATATAGCATAAGTACATCTTCTAGTACAGTTGATGTTATGAAATAATTACATAACTCTGCATACCTTTCAGCATTACCTTATCATATGCAATTTCGGATATAGCATAAGTACATCTTCTAGTACAGTTGATGTTATGAAATAATTACATAACTCTGCATACCTTGTCTTGTATGAACCATAAATGAATCTCTCCTCCGAAAACTGGTCAAAATGTTTTATGCTACAACTTTCAGGTCTTTGAGAGTTTGTTAGCTCCATCGAGTCCTCCCTGTTAGGTTCTTATTATGTGTGAGATAGCAAGAGGTATGCAGAATCTATATCCACAATTTGCTTATCGCATCCTGCCCTCGCTAAGCGATGCTCTGATCATGTTTAGCGATTCAACTACGATGGTAACATGTCCCATTCTATGGCGCGACATTTATTCTTATATCATTTACGATATTTCCAGCACCTTTATCAAGGGTGTTCACAGCCAGGAGAGCACTCTGCGGAGTCACAGAAAATTCTCCTGAGCCTTGAGTTAACAGAAAGTCTGTGGCTATGAGTATTCCTGCCAACTCAGTTTGCGTAGTGCTCGCCCAGTCATGAACCCTCCTACAATCTTGGTGCTGCAAAATATTGTTTTTTATATACAACATAAGCACATCCTGCTCTACTTCCAGACTGTAGGGATCCATCAGTGTAGCACTCATACTCATTATTCAGAGTTTCAAGATGCTCATTAATGGTTGCAAAGGTGTGTTGCTTAAGTACAGCTGGTGAAACTGTGTCTTTTTTAGGGACATCAGTATAAAATACGTTCAATGTCGACATTTTCCATGGTGGAATAGAACGTCCATATGGGAACCTACTCAAGGACATATTTAATTGGTGTATGGATTTGTATGTCACTTGCAACCATGAATTTGAGGGCGAGTCGGCACTGCTATGCGAATTCGTTCACTATCTTATTATTTAAGTTTCTTCTGATTTTGTGACCACTAGAGGGTTCTTTAATTGCTTTGACATAAATAGTGATGTATGATATTCTTTCGTAAATAGATGGCAAGTTGAGTTCCTTTCTCACATTTCACAATCCTCGTTGTTTTAGGAGCACCGAGAATGATCCTCAAGGCTGCATTCTCTACAATTTAATTGAAGTTGCTCTGATTCCCTAAATGATACAAGATGCTGAGGCATGGTAATCTACGACTGCCCGTATATATGATAAGTAAAGAGTCTTTGCAATGTTAACATTGGCTACATGTTCTCTGCCAACAAGAGTCTTAAGTGGCTTCAGCCGCTCCCACAGTCTTTTCTTTAAGTTCATAATGAGTTCTGTTAACAGTCACCCCGAGATACTTGTATTTGTGGCAAAGATCTAGCTCAATGTCATCTATATGAAAGTTTGGCAGTGGGATTGTAAGAGGATTGAGTGCCTTGTTTGTTTCAACTGAGATTATCAAACCGCACTCAGTAGCTTTTGTGGACAGTACATTAAGAATCTTTTGCATTCTATCCTCGGATGAGACTTTAATGCAGATGTCATCAACGCAACAAAATAATGGAATCACTGCCCTCAAGTGGTATATTTAGCAATAGTCTGTGCATTAAAATGTTAAATAACGCTGGGGCCGTGCGCCCCCCTGAGGTGTGCCAAGCTCAAACATTTTAGAGTATGTACTTTTGATTCCCCTGAAGAGAACATGAGCTGATCGGTTTGATAAATACATTTGAATCCACGTTAAAAGTTTACCTTGAATACCAAAGCTAGCCAGTTGCTCAAGGATAAGGTCTCTGTTTGCAATATCAAAGGCAGATTTAAGATCGAGAAATACGGTTGCCTTGCTGAGAATTTGTCAAGTACTCTGCAAGGCGGTGCTAGTGCTACGTCCTGGGAGGAATCCATACAGTCTTGGTGTTAACTTGGCATGTATGCGATACGCCGTCTGCTCAAAATAATTCTCTCAAGTACCTTGCATAAACATGAGGTCAATGAGAGGGGTCGGTACTTATCAGAGTTCGGTTTGGGTGTAGAGATGATTAGGCTTTTAGTCCAGGAGCTTGGGAGTATTCCTTAGGATAAGCTTAGTCTGTAAAGATGTAAGAGTGGGTTACCTGGTACCTGAGCAATGAGCCGAAGTACACTATAAGTGATGCCATCCTCGCCTGGGGCGGTCGCCTTACCCTTGCGAAGTGCATTATTTAATTCCCACTCAGTTATTTCGGCAAAGTCGGAGGGTCAATGGCAGAACAGGCTATGGCGATTTTAAAACCTGTTTATTTTCGTGGTGTTAAGTTTATCTCTTATTCTCTGCGGAAGTAAGTTCAGCTGAGAGGTTCGGCCACTGATCTAATAACAAATTGGCCTGTTCTAATGGGCTGTGGAACTGCGGAGTGGCGACAGCTTTACCTGACAACCTGCTGATTTTTCTCCATACTTCAGCTGCAGAAGTTTGGTGGTTAGCTACTCTCTGCAGGAATTGCTCCCAATGTTTACTGCGAATTTGAACACTATTCTCTAAGTTAATACTGTAGCTCTGAGGAATCGTAAAAGATTTTCTGATGTCATGTTATCCCTATAGCAATTAGCAAGTTCCTGAACTCGTTTATGCCCTATAAGATAAGGGTCATTTATCCACTTTGGTGCGTGAGGGACTGGGGGCTTTTTCTTTGAGAGTTTTCTTGAGCAGACCCATGTATTGTAGTAGTCAGTGACCAGCTTTTTATCAGGTCCACGAGTAATTTTCGACAGTAAGTTACGACATGGGTATTATACAGTGTCATAAACACATGCCTTGAAGTGATGCTCCAGTCCCGGTGGGATTGTAATTTTAGGTCTGGGTGCTTTGTGAGCTATGCTGTTGTCAACAGTATACTCTGTTAGGATTGCAAAGTGGTCTTTAACGACTAACTCTCGAACCAGTGAAGTACAAACATTACCATGTACAAGATTTTTTCCAATTACATAATCTAACCTGCCACCTGCCAAATGAGTCTGTTTATCTGTGTCATATACAGTCATCGATCTTCTATTGAAGAAATGTTTAAATTCCTCCCCATTGCTGTTACTCTGGTGATCACCAAATTGTGTGTGTCTAGCATTGAAATCTCCCATACATAGTGTTCCTTGATTATGGAAGTGTAGGTGAGAACTGGTCCAGAAACTTTTTGAGCTCTGGCATACACATTATATAATGAGAAGAACCCAGAGGCAGTCTTAATTCTTAAATGATGAAACTGCACGTTGAGGTGTTTGGACTTTTACTAGTTCATGTGGCAGTGTTAGCTTTACATAAGTCAACAAACCCGTCATGGCTGTATTTACATATGAGCAATACCCTTTGAGTTTAGGCGCTATTTTCATGTTAGTAGCAGCTGCAAACGGTTCTTGTACGCAGATCACATCGACATTGTTCTTACGAAAATAAAACTCTAGGTTATTAAGCCTAGGCTTAATGCTACGCATATTCCATGATATGAATTTGATTGTGCGTTTATCCATAAATGAAGAGTTTTTATTTGATAGTCTATACTTCATTCTGTAATATCCTCTGATGGTAACGCATTTTACTTTACAGAAAGCACACATATACATTGCTGTATAACCATACTTCTCCTCACATAGGACAGACCTTAATTTAAAAGTACACTTAACCATTTAAACTATTAATTCTTAGTTTTTTTTCTGCTTCGTAGCTCAATCCCTTCCATTGATGTGCTGGGGAAATTCAGAGTTGACCTTATCGGGGTCCGATGTCACGTAGTTCCTGACACTGTCTTTCCCTCGAGGAAATATTATCAGCACGGGCTCCCTCACATTGACCACCATTAATGGAGGAATTGGTATCATGACACCGTGTGTCATCGCGGGATTCTTTATCACTGATGGCAGTACTGACCTCTCGACAGTGGCAGTCCTTTTTCATTTTTTCTATATCTCGCTCCAGTGTCTCTATTTTACCAATCAAAATTAAGTTTTGTTCTTTGAGTGCTTGAAATGATTCCACTGGTTGTTCTGCACTGATATTTCCTTTCGTTGGTGTTGTGACGTCACCACTGACGTCACAGTCCACGCGCGGCCTAGCGAAGAGTTGTGCGGCCTGCGGTCAACCATGGGTGAGGGTGAGGGTGAGGTGCCAGGGGAGGGGAGGGGGCTGGTACCAGGGGAGGGGAGGGGGCTGGCGCCAGGGGAGGGGATGGGGATGACGCGTCCTCGCTGTGAGAGTCGGTGGGCTCGGCTGGTGCCGGGGGAGGGGAGGGGGATGGCGCGTCCTCGCTGTCCTCGGAGGTTGCAATTGGAGTGAAGAATTTGAGGCCCGGAAATCCCTCTGTGAAGAACATCATCTCGTTGACCTTCTTCACCAGCTCTGTGACCGTGGCATGCAGATCGGAACCTTCAGCACCCCTACTCCCCGGCAACCGCGGGAAGTCTCGGCTGCTGGTGACGTCATGGCAGGCACGGTCAGCCACTCCCCCAGCCACGCTGGTCGCTGATTGGGCTGGGAGGCGTCGGCTGGTCTCTCACTAGCTCCACAGGGGGAGGCGGGAGAGGTGCGGAGCCAGGGAGGGCGGTGCACCCCCTGTGCCAGGCCGTCACCCCCGTCTTCTTACATCTGAAGCATGATGGAAAGGGACAAGCATAGGGGACAGCTGTGGCTCCCTCTGCCTCTACAATATTGCGAGGACACTTATTAGCATTGTGCTGTTCACCACATACTGCACAGCGTTCCTTATCTTTGCAGTATTTAGCTACATGGCCACTTCCCATACAGTTGAAGCAAATCACAGGGGATTCCTTCCACGGACGCATGTGGCTGGTGGGCATGTATTTTCCGAAAAAAATGTATGTACTGGGAGGTGGTTGCTCTCCTTTCCATACTATTCGGATGCGGTTGAGTGGCTGGCCATCTTTATACACTCTGATGGCCTTGTGAACTCCCTCGAGCGCATATGCATTCTCAAGGGTGAGCTCCTTGTTATAATGTGTGACGAGGTATTCGTCATATATCTCTTTCTTTTTTGGCTCACATCACATGATTTAAAGGCAATCCCTCCAATTTGACCGCCAATGAGCAGATCAATATAGGTTTGTTGATGACGGGGCAATATAAGTATATGGCGAGAGAGTGTCTCTCCGCACAGGGTCAGGTGTTTCCCCTTGGGACGGAGACGCTGTTGCCAACGCATTTCCAGCCATTTCATTTTCTCAGGAATTCATTATTGCCTTCGGGGAAGGCGAGACGAACATATTTTGTTCTTGGTGCAAGTGTAGGCTTGATAACATTTTCATATTTCTTCTTCTTCGGTTTACGACTTACTAAAGTAAAGCCGGTATCATCATCTTCGTCAGTATCTTCCACATTGGTGTCGGTAGTACTGACAT
>BOPN01002627.1:180000-182500 GCA_017312705.2 Penaeus japonicus | reverse complement strand
ATCAGCAGAGCTGACTTAGACGATAAACAAGAAAGAAAGATGTGCGTAAATTTAACATACGAAAAATAAATGAAGATCTGCTTTCCGGCACCAGCCTTAAGGAAACAAAGAGGAGGCTCGGAATAGGGAAAAACCAAATGTATGCAGCAAAGAAACCCAACGGAGAGGCGACATACAATAAAAATGAAATTATCAAAGTAATAGAAGACTTCTATCGCGACTTATACCACTCAAACGATCAACCACATTCAGATACAAACATAACAATTGGAGACGTTCTAAACATTACGGTAGACGAAGTAAATAGGGCACTAAAAGGCATGAAAAGAGGAAAAACACCAGAAGATGGCATTAGTATAGATCTTATTCAAGATGCAGGAGAGATTGCGGCAGTAAAACTGGCCAATCTTTTTAACAAATGTCTAAGGGTCAGTAAAATACCGAAATCCTGGAAAAACGCAATAATAATTTTAATAAACAAAAAGGGGGGCACAAAAGATTTAAAGAATTACCGACCTATAAGCCTCCTTTCAGTAATCTATAAACTGTTCACAAAAATCATCACAGCCCGCATCACCGATACATTAGATTCAAAACAACCTAGGGAATAGGCAGGGTCCCGCAGCAGCTTCTCAACTACAAACCATATCTATACACTAACCCAAATAATTCGACCCGGTACAGATAGCTGCAGTACTAGATGCAATTCGTAAACAAGGACTAGAGGAGTAGAGGAAACATATTATTAGAGGATATATATAGAGATGATACAGCGATCATCAATATACACACAGAAACCAATAAGATAACAATAAAAAAGGGTAATAGGCAGGGCGACACCATCTCACTTGCTTAGAGAAAGTATTCAAGAAGTTAGATTGGAAGGAGAAAACTATTAAAATAGGGGATGAACACCTAAGCAATCTAAGTTTTGCAGATAACATTTTTCTTTTCGGCGAGTTAGCAGATGAATTACAACAATTACTAAGCGATTTGAATAGGGAAAGTCTGAAGATTGGCCTTAAAATGAACATGAAAAAGACTAAAGTCATGTTCAACAGTCGAACCCCAGTTAAGCAAATACAAATACAGGGCGAGGTACTAGAAGCAGTAAACGAGTGTGTATTCCTAGGGCAACTCATCCAGACGAATACATCCTGCGAAGCTGAGATAAAACGGCGAATCAGGCTAGGTTGGAGTGCGTTCGGTAGGCATAGTAAAATATTACGAAGTCATTTGCCACTATGCCTAAAGAGAAAGGTTTTTGACCAATGTGTCCTCCCCGTCATAACATCAAAAACATGGACTTCGACCAAAGTACTTGAGATGATATTAGTTAGTGCTCAAAGAGGAATGGAAAGGCTTATGCTAGGAGTTAGCTTAAGAGACAAGAACAGAATCACATGGATCAGGCAACAAACAAAGAGGATATACTTAAGACCATTAAGACGAAAAATTACAGTGGATAGGACATATATGTCGGAGACAAGACAACAAGTGGACAAAGAAAACAACAGAATGGGAAATACACGACATAAAGAGACCAAGGGCAAGACCAATGCCAAGATGGCGGGATAAAATAGCAAATTTCGCAGGAGTAAACTGGAATCAGGACACAAGACTGGAATAACTAGAAAAGATTGAGAGTCCTACGTCCTCCAGTGGAATGTCACCGGGTGATGATGATGATATATATATATATATATATATATATATATATATATATATATATATATATATATATATACATACAGATATGTATATATATATATATATATATATATATATATATATATATATATATATATATATATATATTTATATATATGTATATATGTGTGTGTATGTATATACATACAAAAATATAGACATATGTATATATATATATATATATATATATATATATATATATATATATATATATATATATATATACACTGTATATGCATATGTATAGATTATTAGATATATATATATACTAATATATATACACATATACATATACATACACAAGTATGAGTGTGTGTGTGTGTGCGAGTGTGTATGTATGAGTCTAAATTATTTTTATCTCTTAGCTACTCTCACTTTCTTCATTCCTTCCTAACTCTATCTGTCTCTCAACTCTTTATCTTCATCCATCTCCCCCCTCCCCTCTCACACACACACATACATCACTCCTTCTCTAACCTTTCTCTCTCATTCCTTTTATGATTCGGAATAAAGACGGAACATAGCATGCCATTAGAAAAGAGGACGTGAAAGTAGCATAATGCGGTGGATGTGGGATGCACTGCGGGTCGTCTTTTTTTCTTTCTCTTTTTGGGTCGCTTTTTTTCTTCTCTTTTTTAGTTATTCCTCTTTTTTGGTGGTGCTGCAGGAGGGGGGGGGGGGGCAGGTAATATTGTAATTTTTCTTTATTAATATTGTTATTGTTTGTTATTGCTGTTTCTAGTACTATTACTAATACTGCTATTACTATCTTCATTACCGAATATCATCA
>BOPN01002627.1:170000-177500 GCA_017312705.2 Penaeus japonicus | reverse complement strand
AGCGCTAGTTACCTGGAACTGCGAGTGTGTAGTTGTTCGTATGTGTGAGCGTGTGTGTGTGTGTGTGTGTGTGTGTGTGTGTGTGTGTGTGTTTCATCGAACAAATAATTCATCAATATGTACGTTTTTTTCACATGATAACTGACAAAGAAATATTGTTACACAGTCTTCACAATAAAAAGTAACGTAAGGAAATAGATAAAAGAAATAAGAAACATAAAGAGTTTTTACACAAATAAAATTAAAGAAAAACAGAATAGTATATTCTTACCTTTCAATTCATCTCCAATTGAAAAGAGAACAAGAAAAAATCGAGAAAAAAAAAAAAATCGAGAAAAACATTTTCTTTTTTTTCAATCTCAAACGCAACAGGTTCATGCACTGATTTCCGAAATTCGACAGGAGCGACATGCAACGCTTATAGATGAAGGTTTTGGGAATGAATTTTAATGGTTGGTTTTAAAGTTTTCGATGATGCAAGATGGGGGCACGGGGGGGGGGGAGATAGGGAGGTGGAGGAGAGAAAGAAAGAGAGGGGGGGGGGGCGGGGAGTGGGTACAGAATGAAGGGAAGGAGGCGGAAAGACGAAAGAGAAAGAGGGAGGGGAGAGGAGTCAAGGGAGGGGAGAAGAAGATGGAGAGAGGGGAAAGAAAGAGGAAGAGTGGGGAGAGAAACATGGAGATAGTAAAGAGGAAGAGGAAGAAAGGGGAGAAGGTAAGAGTATGAGAAGAAACTGGAACAAAAGGAAGGAACGAGAAGAGAAGAGAGAAAAAAGAGAAGAAGAAGAAGGGAGATATAAATAAATCAAAGATAACGAGAGAAAGAAAAGGCTGTCAAAGCCAAGCTGCTGCTCGGCGTCTCTCTCACCGAGACGCGGCAAGAAATCTAATTGATTCGCCTTGCCTCCTGCTTTAAACCGCCATTTCTCTCTCGCGTTGCAACCGCCCGTTTTACGAACTCCTTGCAACGATTTCCGTTTTCCTTCACGTCATGAATTCCATCTTTCCGTGGATTCACTTGCATGGAAATTTCAATTCATGGTTAGTGAATTAGATTTAGTTACCGAATTGCTTATTGTTTTATAAGACTTCATGCTGTTTTGTTTTTTTGTTTATCTGGTATATTTCTTCTCTATATACTCCTTATATGTAGTGCATATAATCCGCGATTCCCCCTCTATACCCCGCAGTCTGGGCTCCGATAGTACAGAAGGGCATGAAAGAGATTAGGGAAATATCCTGGTAATATATAAATAAATTGCATGAAAATATGTCAAAAATGTGTCTTAGTTCCACCATATTAATGTTTACTGTAAAGTGAAAATGTCAGAAAATGTCTGCCATTGCACAAGGCAATTTTTGTCTGGCATTTTGCATGCGTTTTCGTGGCCTTTTTTGTCTACTAAATCCTAGTCCAACGATTATCTTATCTAGTTTTGAAGACAAACCTTACTAACAATAAGGAACATGAAAGCGCTAAGATTGGTCATTAAATCTAGGGGGAACTATCATCATCATCATCATCATCATTATTATTATCTCAATCACGGTTGTCATCATCATTCATCTATCATTACCGTCGTCATTATATCAGGAGTCTTACTAACTGACGATGTCACGATGGTTTCATAGACTGCTTATAATTACAAATTTAATTTTAGGCCTCCCTAAACACACACAATGTTGCGCATTTTAACTAGGTCTATCGCATCAGCTGAGTCTAATGTTCAAAATTGTGCCTTAGTGTTTAGCCTTTGAACTAAGTTTCCAAAGAAAGGTGAGTTTTGGGTTCAGTTCTGATTTACGTTGACACGCTGACACCTGGTCAAAAAAATGCTGATCAATGTTTGATCAGCATTTTTGGGGTGTTCTTTATTGGTAACGTTTCGTATTGAACAGGTCTATGTAGAATGTTAAAGCATACATGCTTATCCTTTTTTTCATTTTTTTATTACTATTATTCTTTCTTTCTTTCTTTCTTTTTCAGCTCCGAGTGTTTTGTTTCAATCTTGTTTCAGGCGTTTCTGAAGCATACATAAAAACACTTAACATAAGTCTAGGCAAACTATATTAGTTAATTATAATGTATATCATGAAAGCTCTGTTTGTATCAATTTGCATAGGCTCTCTGTTCATTTTATATACTAGCACTGTATTTTGCAATATATTTTTTTAATATTCATGTTGCAGTGTTGAATGAATAAAGCTGCTTCGCTCTAAATACACCGAGTTGTAGACAGCTTCCCTCCAGCATTTTTACTTTTCTTTTCTTTTTCTAAGTGTATCATAGATCTCAGTGAAATTTAAAAGTACAGCTACTTTCTTAGGACTACTGAATGGAATCTAACGGAAAATTAGCATCTTATAAGGGCAAATATAGTGTGCAACACCAAAAAGTGGCAACATTGAACACACAAATACATATATACATATACAGCTATAATTAAAAAAGAATTGATAGACACACACACCAACACACACACACAAACACTCGCATTCACACTCACACACTTATATATATATATATATATAATATATATATATATATATATATATATATATATATATATATACATATATATATATATATATATATATATATATATATATATATATATATATATATATGTATATATATATATATATATATATATATATATATATACATATATATATATATATATATATATATATATATATATATATATATATATATATATATATATATACATATATATATATATATATATATATATATATATATATATATATATATATATATATGTATGTATAGCATATCATGTATGCATGTATATATATATATATATATATATATATATATATATATATATATATATATATATATATATATATATATATATATATATATATATATATATATATATATATATATATATATATATATATATATATATATATATATATATATATATATATATATATATATATATAAGTGTGTGAGTGTGCGATGCGATATTTGTGATATTTGTATCTATCAATTTTTTTTTTTTTTTAAATTATAGCTGTATATGTATATATGTAATTGTGTGTTCAATGTTGCCACTTTTTGGTGTTGCACACTATATTTGCCCTTATGAGATGCTAATTTTCCGCTAGATTCCATTCAGTAGTCCTAAGAAATTAGCTGTACTTTTAAAATTCACTGAGATCTATGATACACTAAGAAAAAGAAAAGATATATATATATATATATATATATATATATATATATATATACACATATATATATACATATGTGTGTGTGTGATTGTGAGTGAGTGTGTTTATGTTTTTGTGTGGTTTGATGTGTATGTTTTTTTTGTTTTTTTTTACATGTATTTTGTGTGTTCAGCGTCCATGCGTTTGTATATATGCTTGCACACACACACACACACACACACACACACACACACACACACACACACACACACACACACACACACACACCCATACACACACATACACAAACATACACACACATACGCATATATGAATGTGTGGCATGAAATTTGATAACTCCGCGTCAGAATCACGAAAAGTGTTATATTTCGTGCCAGCGAAGGGTCATTCTAGTAATGGCTATAAAATGTATCACCTCATTTTCTTGAGTACGCAATATTTGCAAATGAAATTCTTGCGCTATTTGCCCTTATCGTTATTGTTTACTTTATTTATTTTTATCGTCATAAGATGATGTTATTATTATTGTTATCATTCTTATCAGAATCGCTTTTTATTAATGCGGCATTATTTCTGTTACTGTCATTATCAGTATTATTCATATTATTCTATATCACTATCATAATGATGATAACAATAATGACAATGATAAAAATGATAATGCTACTAATATTACGATAATGATAATGACAATGATAATAATAACATTACCATTATTGTTACCCAAATTAATACTGATTATGATAGTTATCATATCTTGTAATTATTATAATTTCATTCAACATTATCATCCTCATTATCAACAATGTTTTTTATCATCATCAAAATTGGTATTAATCATTATCTGTATTGTTATCATTATCATTATGATTATTATTATTAATGTCGTTACTTCAACTATTACTATTGTCATGATCATCATTATTATTATCATTATTACCATTATTATCATTTTTGGTATCATTACTATTACTACTACTGCTGCTACTTCTACTGGGAATATTGCCTTAATCATTATTCTTGTTATAATCATTTTCATTATGAAAATCATTATTTAAGTAATTTTTATTATTCTTTCATCAGTAGTATTGTTGTTATTGTTATCCTCATCATTAAAAGTATCATTATTTATATCATAAATTTTATTGTTATCTATCTTGATCATTATCATAATTATAACTATAGTTGTCATTGTTGATATTATTGTTATTATTATTATTATTATTATTATTATTATTATTATTATTATTATTATTATTATTACCACTATTATCATTATCATTATTATTATTATTACCGTTGTCAGGCTAAGATTGATGATCATAATGATAATAATTGTTATCATTATCACTATCATTATTATCAAGTCAATCGTTGATATTGTTGTTGTTATCATTATTGTAGTCGTCATAACTGTCGTTGTCTTAACATCACCAACACCATTACCAGCATTATAATCACCATATTTGTTATTTTGTTATCACTAACATGTTTTTTATTGTCTTGATAGTATTGTAATTGGTAGCATCACCGTAAACATGGAGAATACGACAATATATATATATTATATATATATATATATATATATATATATATATATATATATATATATTTTTTTTTTTTTTTTTTTTTTTTTTTTCAATTCCTCCAAGAGATTAATTGGCATTGCAGCTGAAAGAAGAACCTGTGTTTGCTGAATGCAAAGAATTCCTAGCTAATAGGAACATGAAATGAACTGACAATTTCACAGAACAAGATAAACAAAGTTTTGATAAACTTCACAAACTATGTACTGGGAAAGTTTTTTTTTTTCTTTTTCTTTTTCTTTTTTTTGGGGGGAGATAATATTAGAACATCTGTATTAAACATTTTACTTGTCGTTCATATAGGATTAAAAATGCTTTCACTTTTTAAAGTTTTCATTGACTGTAATCTTATAACGAAATGTTTTACATGTATTTGCATGTGACTGATGGCAAGAAAATTGATTAACGATATATCTACGGTAAGATAGTAATGTTATAAAGGAGATTATTATAATCAGGGTGATATTGATGAAAGTGAACAAAATCATGAACGCAGCAGCGCAAATGATAACAATAATGATAATATTAACGTATACAAAAACTGCTATGAGCATTCTTATGGTCGAAATTAATGTTATTTTTGCTATTTTAATTACCTAAAATAAAATATTTTAAAAATCACGATAACAAATGCGAATTCGGGGAGAACAAAAGTCCACGGAGGAAAACCCCTGTTTCATACCAATTTCTTCCTCTCCTTTTTCACCACTGCTCGGCAAAAGAGTGGATTGAAGGAAAGCCCCTAACATCCCCTTTAGGACTATCGAAGGGGTGTCACACTTGTAGGATGCACTTCACAGGCAGGAGGAAGCAGCAAGACTTGTGTTGTCTCATTCCTATGGGATGTATTGGCTGGAAGAAATAGGAACGGCAAATATTTAGATGCACACACGTGTTAGATGCAGAGTATCTGCATCTGAGCCTGCATGCATTTGTGAGTGTACATATATGCATGTATATATATATATATATATATATATATATATATATATATATATATATATATATATATATATACTGATATATATATATATACATATATATCTATCTATCTATCTATATCTATCTATCTATCTATCTATATCTATATCTATCTCTCTCTCTCTCTCTCTCTCTCTCTCTCTCTCTCTCTCTCTCTCTCTCTATATATATATATATATATATATATATATATATATATATATATATATATATACATATATGTAAAGATATGTATATGTATATTGATATAAATAAGGATATATATAAATATGTATATGTATATACATTTATATATATATATATATAAATACATATATATATATATATATATTATATATATATATATATATATATATATATATATATATACATATATATATATATATATATATATATATATATATAAATATATATATATATATATATATATACATATATATATATATATATATATATATATATATATATATATATATATATATGTATATATATATATATATATATATATATATATATATATATATATATATATATATGTATGTATGTATATACATATATATATATATATATATATATATATATATATATATATATATATATATATATGTATATATATAATATATATATATATATATATATATATATATATATATATATATACACACATATATATATATGCACACACAACCACACCCACACACAACTCCCCCCACTTAGGGCTCCTTAATCAAACTCAAAATCTCGTTGCATCGAAAATCTCTTTCATAGCATCACGTCCAACCTTTTCAGTCGACTATACGACAATAGTAAGAGAAACGACTATGGGGAAAAAAATCAGATATGGTGATAGAATCCAGCTGATCATTACGATCTATGGTTAGTTTATTGTTGAATTATATTTTGGGAAATGTTCATAACATAATTTTAGTTACATGTTAGATACAATGGCACGGAATGATGAAAATCATGATCGATAGAATTCTAATGATCATTTCAACAAAACACAGTAATGATAATGATAAATATGATAACAAAGATAAGACGATGATGAAATATACTGTAGATAGGAATTGTAAGGAAATCGATGATAGAATACTAAAAAGAACTATTAATTGAATAATTATGGTAATCATGTGACTAGTCTCAACTAAACACAGGAGTCCCAGGTTAACGAGAGAATCTTTGCCTTCCCTTGATGCAGGCCAGGGAAACGAGCGCTTGGGGCCTGTCTATCCCTCGTCAATTCAAGCCCCTGGGAGTGGTAGCGTGTGGAGGGGATTCTAATACCTTCTATGGGTGATTCCAGCGTGACAATCTCTTTTTGATATTAAACACTAAACTACCTGAAAAATGTCTATGAACAATGCAAAACAAAAACAAATATGTTGAAAGAACCTTAAATAATAGAAAGAGCCGTATACAGAGGCTAAAACAAAAGACACTCTAGATTGGAATGGCTGGCTGAAGGCCCTACCGATAACAAAGGCAAAACCAGCAAGGCGATTGCCAGTATAGAAGGCTTAAAAAAGAGAGAAAAAAAAGAAACAAAAACGAAAAAACTAAATACAACAGTATTGAAAACACCAACTCTAGTGAAACAATACGAACAAACGAAAAAATGAATAAAGAACAAGAAAAATATAAATAGATGTACAAAACGATCATAAACCGAGAATGGGAAAAAAAAAATAAAACAAACACTCAAACTTCCGACCACGAAATATGAGCAAAAG
>BOPN01002627.1:157500-160000 GCA_017312705.2 Penaeus japonicus | reverse complement strand
GCTGCGTAAGCCAATCAGCTGAATAAAACCCACTCTCTTATTGTTCGTGATATTTTCAGTGTGATATCATACGAGGAGAGTTACCTTGAATTATTTGGATAACATTAATGACATTGCTGTAATTATCAATATTGGCATTATTGTTATCATCCTTATCACACTAATAATCAGGATTATTAACTTATATAGCATAGTGAAAGAAACGCCACCATTGCGTAATTATTCAATTTCTTATTGTTCCTATCATTATCATTATTATGATGATAATAAGGATAATTACTATCAATATCATTATCTTCTTTATCACTAATTTCATTATAACTTTTTTCATCGTCATCATCTTAATCATCATCATCATCGTTATCATCGTTATTTGTATTAGCATTGTTACTATTATCATCATTACTATTATCAATATTATGATTATCATCATTATGATAATCTTTTATTATTATCATTAATATAATCAACTTTATAAGTATCATAATTATCATCATTAAGGTTATTTTCATCATTATTATTATCAATATAACCATCAACATCATTAGTCATAATAATCATTGTTACTATCATGTAAACATAAATAAACATTATATCAGATTCTACTCTAATCTATCAACCCGATATACAACCCTCAATTTTCCTTCTCCATAAAAAGCTCCTTTCTTTACCCCTTCCCTTATAATCAATTCCTCACGATTATCAAAGTAATTACATCCAATTTTCATCCAATTCTCAAGAAATCTCATCAGTCAATCATTCTCAGAATAATTTCCCACTATGTTTATCCTTGATTATTCTTATAACTACCTCCTTAAAAGCAATTTCTCGATTCACTCCTACTGATTATATCTCGTCTGGCTTCGTTAAAACTCCTTTGTATTGGGTTTAATCAGCAATGGGTCATAATTCCGGTTGTCAGAGCCTGGGAAGAATGTCGTGGGGGTGTAGCTTGGAATGTCTGTTTGTGTTTTTGTGTTTGTGTGTCTATTTGGATGCTGGTTATATCAATGGTAATGGTGATTAGGATGATGATAAGAGGGATAAGATTTATGATAATAGTAAGGGAAAATATGAATGACAATTAATACGGTAGTGATAAAAAGATACTTCTGCTGCTACTACTACTTCTACTACTACTATTACTACTACTTCTACTACCACTACTATTATGCTAATACTACTGTACTGATTGGGATTTTTTAGTGAGTTACTCCTTCGTTTTTTTTTTTTTTTTTTTTTTTTTTTTTTTTTTTTTTTTTTTTTTTTTTTTTTTTTTTTTTTTTTTTTTGCCCAAGAAAACCTCTCCAATGAATATGAATCATGACACTCTTGTTTTAAATCCTTTATTTTCTAAAATCTAATTTGATGTTTCGACTAATTTTGTCACTTCTATTTTTATTTATTGTGCATGTTTTTTTGTTGTTGTTTTTTCTCTCTCATCACATGATCGTTTTTTTCTTTTCTTTTTTTTGTCTAGTTTTCACTTATGGTGTTAAGCTTTCGTTCATTTTTTATTTCTTGTTATGTGAAGTTAAACACAGAAAAGTCAGGGCAATAGCTGTTTATTTTTTATTAGAGAGAGAATGAAAGAGAGAGATAGCTATATAGAGATAGACAGATAAATCGATAGATAAATAGATAAAAATATAGATAGAGAAAGAGAGAGAGAGTGCGCTTTTTTATCTTAAAAGACTCCGGCAGCCTCCCTTTCTTCTTTGGAATGACACGGCCTACTTAGACTTTTCCCAAAACTAAGTAGAGTACATGTTTAAGGCTACAGGAACATAAGGAACTATATACAATATACTAAATGTAGAGTTCTTTTCGTAATTGTTTCTCTTTTATTTATTTATTTATCATTATTATTATTATTTTTTTTTTTGAAACAGTTGCAAAGAAGTTTTATATAAAAAAAAATCTTGCCTAAATCACTGCATTATCATCACTATTACTGCTATCAATTAAATGAATGATGTTGATGTTAGTAACAATAATCAAAGTAACGGTAATAACAACAACAATAGTAATATAACAACAGTGACAATGATAGCACTGGTGATGGTGATGATGATAATGGTGATAGTAATAGTATTAGTAATAATGATAACAACAATGATAATGATAATGATAACAATTAGGCTGTTGATGATAATGGTGATAAAAGTAATATGACCATAATGATAATGCTATCATTAATATTAACAGTGTTAATAGTATTAACAAAATCAATTAACAAATTCAATATATAATGATATCTGATAACTGATAACAACATTGAAAAAATAAAGATCATAATATAAGTAATAATGATAACTAATAATGAAGATCATGATGAAAAGGATAATAATTATAGTAATAATGATAATAAATTTAAGAAGGATACTACTAATAATGCCATGTTAATGATAATAAAAATAATTATAGTGTTAGTGATGCAATTAATCATGATGATAAAAATGATTATAAATATAGTGATGACTGCCATCATTATTATTAT
>BOPN01002627.1:52500-57500 GCA_017312705.2 Penaeus japonicus | reverse complement strand
TTGATGGTCGTAGCGGTGGTGGTGGTTGTGGTGGTGGTCGAGGTAATGGTTAGGGTGGTGGTGATATTGGTGTTGGTTTTGGTGTTAACGATGATGATGGTGATGACGATGATGATTGAGTTTCAAAGTGGGAAGCCTTTGCTTTTTTCATTCTTAAATCGGAGCGAATTATGCAGACTACCATTTGAAAGGAAGCTATTGCAGTGCTTGCTCAGTTATGTGCCTTCTATGTGTATACACAGACTCTCACTCTCTATCTGTTCTTTCTTTCTCTCTCTCTCTCTCTCTCTTCTCTCTCTTTCTCTCTCTCTCTCTCTCTCTGTTCTCTCTCTCTCTCTCTCTCTCTCTCTCTCTCTCTCTCTCTCTCTCTCTCTCTCTCTCTCTCTCTCTCTCTCTCTCTCTCTCTCTCTCTCTCTCTCTCTCTCTCCCTCTCTCTCTCTCTTTCCCTGCTCTCTCTCTCCCTTTCTCACCCTCTCTATTTTCTTTCTCACTCTTTCCCTTCTCTCTCTCCCTCTTTCTCTCTCTCCCTCTCCCTCTCTCTCTCTCTCCCTCCCCCCCCCCCCTCTCTCTCTCTCTATCTGTGTGCGTGTGTGTGTGACCGCGTTAATGTGCGTTTCTCTAGCACTAAGGCAAATACCTAGTATAAGCGCTTAGCAAACAAGCTGATATCCAAATGACACTTTGATCCGTATTTTCTTGTTTTATGATTCACGAAATTATCATCGGATCGCAATCACAGGGATGACATATTTCCGGAGTCGTATTTTCACCTGCTTAGCGTATTGATGCAAAACCGGGGTGCGATTACTTGACATTAGTTGCCGCTGAATGATAATCGCGCGTAGAAGTTTAAAACACTCGATAGTATGTATTTTTTTCTGGTTGTTATGCAATCTTCTATCATGAACTTTGTCTATGTCTCATAAATTAGATTTCACTTAAGTGCTGGACCAGGACTTAAGTGGGATTGGAAAGCGAAGGCTGTACACTTTAAACACAGGGTGTGTTTTGGGCTCAGAGTTTGGACTTTCTTTTTTTTTCTTTTTTTTAAGTAAAGTGATCATAAAAAGTATTTAGTCTGTCAATCAGCATCTAGTTATCATATATAATATCCATCTACAGATATTGCCTCTTATTCTCTCTGGCAAGAAAAGAGAGAGAGAATGAAATAGAAGAGAATAGAGAGAAGAGTTGATAGAAATAGAGAGAGAGAGAGAGAGAGAGAGAGAGAGAGAGAGAGAGAGAGAGAGAGAGAGAGAGAGAGAGAGAGAGAGAGAGAGATGAGATAGTGAAAGAGATAGACAGACAGAGAGAGAGAGAGTGAAAGAGAGAGAGAGAGAGAGAGAGAGAGAGAGAGAGAGAGAGAGAGAGAGAGAGAGAGAGAGAGAGAGAGAGAGAGAGAGAGAGAGAGAGAAAGAGAGAGAGAGTGAGAGTGAGAGTAAGAGTGAAAGTGAGAGAGAGAGAGAGAAAGAGAAAGCGAGAGCGATAGAGAGAGAGAGAGAGAGAGAGAGAGAGAGAGAGAGAGAGAGAGAAGAGAAAGAGAGAGAGAGAGAGAGAGAGAGAAGAGAGAGAGAGAGAGAGAGAGAGAGAGAGAGAGAGAGAGAGAGAGAGAGAGAGAGAGAGAGAGAGAGAGAGAAAGAGAGAGAGAAGAGAAAGAGAGAGAGAGAGCGAGAGTGTGTGTTTTCACATACTGATAAGATCAGGCGACATACCTAGATCTTTCTCGCTCTCTATCAACCGTCCGTTATGATACAAGAATCTTTTTTTTGTATTAATCAGTTTTTGTGATTTATTAGATTCATAAATATATGTACCATCTTAAGGTCCTTCTCAATATTGTAATCAACTAAAATTGTAGTATATATTCCGTTTCAGCTGTGCTGTTTAAACTCAGGATGGCGGAAGTATAACAGCTTTACAGAGATACCATTGTAAACCAAGGAAATAACCATCCCCAACGAAGAAAAATACAGGATGAGGAAGCGACCTGCGTTTACAGGCTGCGAGCACCCTGCCACAAGCCAGCCATCCTTGGAGCCGCTGCGCATGGTCTGGTTCCTCTCCCTCTTCTCATTCTGCTTGCACATCCTGCACCGCTGCGGTACTTAAGAGCCGATGGTCGGCATCTCGGTGTGTGTGTCATCGCCCTTAGAGGATTTCTTTATGGTTAGTGCCAGGAGTGGTGCCATCTATGTTTCTGGTTTCAGACTAAATGTATGTTGCGTAGATTTTATAAGTTATGGTGATGCTGTCACTAAATTTAGCTATTACTCTTAGTATGATTGTAAAATTCAATAAGAGAATACACTCTGAAGGTAAAAAAAAAATTAGCCGCTCACGTCACCCAGATCTCGGTATGTTTGTTTTATCGTCGGTATTGCGGTAATTACCTGCCAAAAGATGATCTACATAACAAAAACAACTTCAAATTAAGATAAAAATATATAAGAGAGTCCCCCACTTGCATCACTCTAACAACCCCCCCCCCCCCCCACACACACACACACACTCTCCATGTCTCTCAGAATTTATATCGCTCTTTAAAAGAGACAGATGAATGACATCAATTTAATCAATTTAAAGTAACCCAATACATGCCGGGACGCCGATTCCACCTCCCTTATTTCTTTTAGTTACCTGCAGTTGACCTGAACTCATGGACGCTTCGACCTAACTTTACCTCGCATGACATGCCGTGGACTCATAACCCTTCTTAAAGGGAGGCACGGCGGGTTCAGCTAAAAAATCCCCCAGCGCATCCCGATTTTCCAATCTCTCTGATAATTTCCCCAACGAGCGGCATCAGTTGGTCACCACCACAGAACAGTGCATGGCTGGAAGAAAGGAGCCATCACGCAGGGAGGAGCAACAAACAGCTGGTAAGTATGAGGTTGATGACACAAGTATAGAATTTGGGCGACGGTGTTCTCGATGACTTGCAGTTCGTTCTTAGGTGGTGTAGCGAAGACCTTCAATAAAGTCTTGTGAAGGATGTACAGTTATGGTGTGTATGGATCAAAAATGAGAAAATTTGTCGACAACTCACATTCCCCTTTTCAATTTAGTTTCAACTCAGCTATTTTCGAAACAAATATTAATATAGATCTTTTGCAGATTGAACGAGCAACCCGAGTGACCGAGAAGGAACCGGGAGCAAGTCATTCAATCGAGAAGGAACTGGAAATGAGTCACTCAGGCAGTCTCAGATCCACGAACTGGAGTCCGCTAGGAATAGATTCCGCTCACCTTGGGTTAAACTAGGGAGGGGGAAGGGGGGGGGGGAGGTTAGGAGGAGAGAAAGGGTGAATGATATTCGGGGAAGTAGAGGGAAGGGGGGAGAAGGCTGTTGATGCGGGGGAGGTGAGGGGAAGAAAGGGGGACAAGTGAAGGGAGGGAAGGAGGGGGGGGGGGGGGGTAGGAGGATTAATAGGTCATGTAAGTTATAAAAATAATATATGCAAATCCTTATCAAGCAAGTATATTTCCGTATTCTTATCAGCACCATAGCAAAAACTTATCTCGCTATATCGATAGATATATCAATTTAGAAAAAAAGGATAATAAACAGATGAATATGTAAAATGTATAGATCTAGAATCTATTTGGTGAATTGTTATAGACAATAGAACCTATAAAGCAATACACCATATGATAAACAAAAAGAAAAACAAAGAACGTAATTCAAGATCACTCAGGACTGATGACGTCATTTTGCATTTTTTAAACACGATAAACTGACATGCATAATACATAAAGGCATACACATGCTTCCTCTTCCTTCTTCTTCCACCTCCTCTACCTTTTCAAGCTCTTCCTATCCTCCTCCACATCTTCCTAGGCCACCCCCTTCCTATCCCCGCTGCCTCCACCTTCTCCTCCTCCACTTCCTCTTAGCCCCTTTCCAACTCGACCTCCGCCTCCGCTTCCACCCCCGCCTCCACCTCCACCTCCACCTCCACCTCCACCTCCACCTCCACCTCCACCTCCACCTCCACCTCCACCTCCACCTCCACCTCCACCTCCACCTCCACCTCCACCTCCACCTCTACCTCCCCCACCACCTCCACCTCCACCTCCACCTCCACCACCACCTCTACCTCCCCCACCACCTCCACCTCCCCCTCCCCCAACACCTCCACCTCCTCCCCCACCTCCCCCTCCCCCTCCACCTCCCCTAGCCACCCCCACCCCCACCTCCCCTACCACCCCCACCCCCACCTCCCCTACCACCCCCACCCCCACCCACCAACCCCTATTCTACTCCATAAACCAGGAGCATGAGCCCTATGAATAAAACAGCATGCACTTTCACAGTTCTTTGTCTACACGGATTCTCTGCATAAACACACCCCTGTTCCCGGGGCTTCTGTGGGTGTTTGTTGTAGTCTTTGGTAGTGGTGGTAGGGGGGAAAGTGGTGTTGGTTGGGATGAGGGAGGGGGGAGGGAGGTAGTGGTACGAGTCATACTGGTAGTGATGAGAGAGATGTTGATATTGTGAAAGTCATGTTGGTAGTGGAAATGTTGATAATGATGATAATGATGGTAATAGAAATGGTAATGATGATAGTAGTGATAACAATGATGATAGTAGCAATAGTAATGATGAGAATAATAACAATAATGGTAATGAAGAAAACTATAATGATAGTAATAAAAACGAAAATACCAATGATAATGATAATAGTGATAATAATGATAGCGACAATGATAGCGCTAGTAACAGTGATGATGACAACAAAAATATTGATGATATGACAACAGCAACAATATTGATGATAAAAATAATAGCATAATGATGATGATGGCAACAGGAAAAATCACAACAATAACAATACTATGATATCAATAGCATAATAATGATGATGACAACAGGAAAAATCACAACATTGATAATGATAAGGATAAAAAATCATGATATTGATAATGATAAGGATAAGAAATCATGATATTGATAATGATAATAATGATAATTACAAAATCTTAGCGACTAGTGATAATTT
>BOPN01002627.1:12500-17500 GCA_017312705.2 Penaeus japonicus | reverse complement strand
CTACTACAGTCTCCAGCAGAAAACCAAGCTGGCTGGTCAGATGTACGTGTAACAGCTGATCTGTAGGTTGCCACATACTATAGTGAAATTTATTAATTTTAGTTATTTTACCAATTTTAAAACAATGTCTATGTAATGGTTATGGCATGATTAATACTAAGCATACTGTATATAGCTAATATTCATTCTGAATCTGTGTTCGGCTCCACCCATCATCAAATATGACTATCAAAAGGCAGTAACAGATCTATGATAGATTTATTTATAAAATTTATAAATTTATATATAAAATAAGGTTATGTTTGTGTATGAGTGTATGTGTGTGTGTGTACATATGTCTTCATATATCTATATACATAAATGTATATGTATATATATATATATATATATATATATATATATATATATATATATATATATATATATATATATATATATATACATTCATATATAATATATGTGTTTGTGCCTATTATCATATACATTTTATTCACTAAAGCTGTTTTTTTCAGGAATCGTCTTGTAGGAGTTCCGCATCCTGTTCGTAAGTAATTATAGTTACCAGAAATATAAATATACATATACAAATATGCACACACACGGACATTCATATACATACATATATATGTATCCACACACACACACACACACACACACACACACACACACACACACACAGACACACACACACACATTTTATTACAAACACAGACGTACAGTAATGCGTCAGTGTGTGTGTATGTATCTTTATGGGTGTGGACTTATTGGTTATATGTGTTTGCGGTTGATATATATTGACAAAAAAAAAGAAAAAAAAAAGAAAAAAAAAAGTAAAACATCCGATAGTGCAAAAATACTTTTTAAAGATCTTTGCAATAGAACATCTCTAATGCTTACGATAAAGTATTCCCCTTTCATCTTCGGCGTAAAATGTTGATTTAGTTCTTATATGTTTTTATGTTTTTCGTCTACTTCTGAAAACGAATTACCTCTACAAGTGAAATGTGATTTGTGTGGACTGTAGCGGGTTGATGTATTGTCCTTTGCAACATCTTATTTCAAGCTATTTGAATACTCTTTATTTTTATTTGCAATACTACTTTTTTCCCCAATGCAGGGACTGTCCATCTCTCTCTCTCTTGCTCTTTCTCTTGCTCTTTCTTTCTCTCTCTCTCTCTCTCTCTCTCTCTCTCTCTCTCTCTCTCTCTCTCTCTCTCTCTCTCTCCCTCTCTCTCTTTCTTTCACTCACTCACGTATTCACTTGTTCCCTCACTCATTTTCTCTCTCTCTCTCTCTCTCTCTCTCTCTCTCTCTCTCTCTCTCTTTCTCTCTCTCTCTCTCTCTCTCTCTCTCTCTCTCTCTCTCTCTCTCTCTCTCTCTCTCTCTCTCTCTCTCTCTCTCTCTCTCTCTCTCTCTCTCTCTCTCTCTCTCTCTCTCTCTCTCTCTCTCTCTCTCTCTCTCTCTCTCTCTCTCTCTCTCTCCCTCCCTCTCTCTCTTTCTTTCACTCACTCACGTATTCACTTGTTCCCTCACTCTCTCTCTCTCTCTCTCTCTCTCTCTCTCTCCCCCCTGTCTCTCGCTCTCTCTCTCTCGCTCTCTCTCTCTCTCTCTCTCTCTCTCTCTCTCTCTCTCTCTCTCTCTCTCTCTCTCTCTCTCTCTCTCTCTCTCTCTCTCTCTCTCTCTCTCTCTCTCTCTCTCTCTCTCTCTCTCTCTCTCTCCTATTCCTGTGTTATACTATTTAGCATCTATGTAGGGTGACAATGTTCCTGTATGTAAAAGAAGAAAAGAAATGTGTTGACAAAACTTCACCAGAAGCTTTTAAATAAACAACGGAATTTCAAAGTTATACCTGATTTCCTCTTGTCGGGAGATTTTCGGTTTTATATTGTGGGAATCGAATTTGCTTGAGGAAGGGAAGGCGAGTTCTTGTTTACTGCAGGTATTTGTTATTCTAAACTGTAGAAGTTGATTATTGCTTATTCACATGCACATACAGATTAAGTTGCAGTCTGATTTGGCACAAAACGTCGTGGATTTTGGTTGTTGATAATTTTTTGATTTTGCTGTTTTGTATATTACTTTCTCATATCAACAGCTGTTTTGTATATTACTCTATCATATAAACAGCTGTTTTGTATATTACTCTATCATATCAACAGCTATTTTGTATATTACTCTATCATATCAACAGCTATTTTGTATATTACTCTATCATATCAACAGCTGTTTTGTATATTACTCTATCATATCAACAGCTGTTTTGTATATTACATTATCATATCAACAGCTGTTTTGTATATTACTTTATCATATCAAGAGCTGTTTTGTATATTACATTATCATATCAACAGCTGTTTTGTATATTACATTATCATATCAACAGCTTAAGACCCTGGTGCGGTATAACCTATATGTATATATTTTCTCTCTTTCCTTAGATTGTACCATTGCTTATAACACAGTGGACGTTGTATGGTATAATGTATTGCCAATTATGCCAAGGTAGCTGTACTGACAATGTAATAGAAAGATACTCAGTTTTCAGACCAATGAGTTTAATTACTCCTCAGTGAATGCTTGGTCTGAGAATCTTTTAATGATGTTAAGATAGAGTTTGTTAAGATAGATGTTTGTGTGCATGTTTTTTTACTGGCCGCTACCAACAGATTTTTTTTCCTAGTATTCATTTGAATATAATTATAATCATAAGCGTACATGTACATCCTGTTGGGTGAATTAAAAAGTAAGAAAACATTTTATATGTTGTTTATCGGAGTGTTCGACTTTGCTAATAGTGTTCTTCATTAGAAGCCTTTTACGGAAACCTAATCTCCTCCATGTTTTTCTCTTCCTGTTTCTTTCATCTTTATGGAAGGCCATTTCCTCTTGTGTGTGTGTGTGTGGGGGGGGGGGAGGCTTTCAGCAAAATTTCAGTATAAATGTATTGGACTTTGAACGTTTTGCTCTAGTAACATCGATAACATATAAACAAGAGGCATTCAGACGTAAATATAATTAATAATTCCGCTTTCAACACGCGTACGATAAGAATGGGACATAAATAATAATTCGATTTTAATCAACTATATCCATATGGGTGATATAAAACAAACAAGTCATAGAAAAAAAAGAAAGAATGTAAAGGCAATTCCAGATTTAATATCAACTATTTCAAATGCCAATAGATTTTTATTTTATTTTTCTTCTTAAAGAAATTAAATTTTCTTAAAGAAATAAAGAAATTGAAGCTGATTATAAAAACCTATCTCATCAGTACGACACGAAGGGGGCACTATTATAAAGTCTCAAGCTCTCCTAAGGTACCATCACAATCCGGTGTTTTCCCAAATATCTCGCAAACGATCCTCAAAATTCTGAAAAAGCGCACAGCATGAACTAGGCCTAGTCTCATAGATTCAAGGCGAGTGGAAATGGTGGTCATCGGAAAGGCCATGGTGAGCCCGGGATTGAGGTTACAATCCCGGCAGTATAATCCGGGATGCAGTCGCGGAAATATTTTACTAAATGGCGATTTGCTCTGATGATTGGGAATCTCGCACTGTGCTCTGTGCCAATCATCCTCGAATTCCATGCATGCAGGGATTCAGATGCACTTGCATAGACGCAAAGCCGATGAAAGAGAAAGGAGATAAACATTTGAATATAACATATTGTACAGAAATGGACTATATATACATATATGCATATACATATATATGTGTGTATGTATATATATATATATGTATATATATATATATATATATATATATATATATATATATATATATATATATATATTTTATATATATATATATATATATATATATATATTTACATATACATACTTTGTTTATATATACATATCTGTCTATCTATCAACCTTGCAAAGACTATGAAGGCCACTGATAATTATTACTATGAATTATTACTATAATCATAACAATGATAATGTCAAGTGGTGTTGGTGAGGATGATGATGATGATAATGATGATGATGATGATAATGATGATGAAGATGAAGATGATGATCATGATGATGATGATAATGATGATGAAGATGAAGATGATGATGATGATGATTATGGTTATTAGCATGAGTATGATTATGATTATGACTATATTTATGATCCTGACAATGATGATAACAGTATTAACAAAATCTTGCTGAACATTAAGTCATCATTTCCGTCCAGATATGATTCAGAATCGACCTTAACACAAGGTTCAACTGGGTTGAACCTTGAACCTTCCCTGAAATGCCTTTAAAGATGATGATAATGATAATGGATAGGGAAACAAAATGATAACAAGATGATGATAATGGATAGGGAAAACAAAACGATAACAAGATGATGTTTATCACAAGAAAGGCTAAATCAAAACAAAATTGCATGCAACAAAATGATATTGAATCAGCAATTAACTCGGTGACATTAAGGTCATTCCCGAGTCATTCCCTCATGGGTTGAGGTCATTACAGGTTGAATAATTAAAAAAGGAACTATGTCAGGTCACTGTTAATTAATTTAAGCTCCTGCTACGCACCTTGACACATTGGTAATGATGATTTGATTATAATGATAAGGGTGATAATGATGATGATTATAATAATGATAATGATAATGATGATTATGAAGATGATAACAAGGATAAAATGTCGATAATGTTAATGAAAATAATGAAGATGATGATAATCATAAAAGGATGATAATCATAATGATAATAATGAAGATGATAATAAGGATCAAATTATATTAATGATGATTATAATGATGAAGGTAATGATCATAACAATAATAATGATAATGATAAGAATAGTAACAGTAATGATGGTGACGATAATGATAGAGATGATGATACTAAGAATGATCATCATAATAACGATTATAATACTGATATTGATAATAGTAATGATAATGATATTAATTAGAGTAATGCTAATGATAAGAGTAATGATACTGTAATGATGATAAAATAGATAATGATAATGAGGTTCATGT
>BOPN01002626.1:181259-188759 GCA_017312705.2 Penaeus japonicus | reverse complement strand
TGAGAGAGCGAGAGCTAGAGTAAGAGCCAGAGTGAGTGAGTGAGAGCTAGAGTAAGAGCCAGAGTGAGTGAGTGAGAGCTAGAGTAAGAGCCAGAGTGAGTGAATGAGAGCTAGAGTAAGAGCCAGAGTGAGAACCACAGTGAGAGAGCGAAAGCTAATGAGAGAGAGAACCACAGTGAGTTAGTGACAGAATGAGCAACAGAGCGAGAGCTAGAGTAAGAGCCACATTGAAAGATCCACAGTGAGAGCCACAATGAGAGAGCGAGATCCACAGTGAATGACAGAGTGAGAGAGCGAGAGATAGAATAAGAGCCGGAGTGAGAAAGTGAATGACAGAGTGAGAGAGCGAGAGCTAGAGTAAGAGCCGGAGTGAGAAAGTGAATGACAGAGTGAGAGAGCGAGAGCTAGAGTAAGAGCCGGAGTGAGAGAGTGAAGGACAGAGTGAGAGAGCGAGAGCCAGAGTGAGTGAAGGACAGAGTGAGTAATAGAGTACGAAAGTGAGTGTAAGAGTGAGAGCCATAGTTCGAGAGTGAGAGAGCGAGAGCAAGAGTGAGAGCCAAAGTGAGTTAGTGACAGAGTGAGAGAGCTAGTGCCAGAGTGATAACAAAGTGAGAGAGTGAGAGCAAGAGCCAAAATCAGTTAGTGACAGAGTGAGAGAGCGAGAGCTAAGAGCCAGAGTGAGAGAGTGAGAGCCAAAGTGAGTGTATGTGTGATGGGTGTCTTAGTCTGTTGTAACTAATAATCCACCACAAATAAGGTAGTTGATGCCAGACACAGGGTTTGTACAGTTCAGGTTTATTCCATAACGCAGATAGCCTAACGGTATGGTACACGGTAGATATATTCACTACAGCACAATGATCACAGTAATAAACACTATCACAACACGTATAACAGGCGGAGAAATCAGGCGTCAGTGGTAGCGTAGTCGATTCCGGTCTATCTGTATGTTCCAGATTTCCTGGAAGGGGTTCTCATCCGCCGTCCCCAACGGTGGTTATGCGGGAAGGTAGTCTGGAATGTAGGAGAATGACAGTAGAAGGTATTAAACTTTTTTTAAGGGTCTAGGTACTTGGGAAGGCAACTATGTGCGAACCACCCTTCAGTCAAAGTTGACCTGACCTGACCCGGCGATTGCCTTGTTAGTTATATATATACATGTTATATTCATATGGTATTTGTATTTGATTTATTTATGTATTTATTATCGTATATAAGCATTCTAAAAAATTCTCACAGTATGACAGAATGAGAGAGCGAGAGCAGGAGTGAGAGAGTGAGATCTAGATTGAGAGCCAGAGTGAGAGTGTGAGGGGTGCTCACAAAAGTTTTTTGAAGCCAAAGTCAGGTTGTTCTTTAATCCTTTATTTGGTGGATAACCGCACAGGTGATATGTATGGCTTGATGGACTCTCTTGTTAAGCTGGAGGGCGAGTGTCCGAGTCCGAGAGTGAGTGTGAGATAGTCTGACTGACCTCAGGTTGACCTTATATCTGACCTGACGGGTCGCTATAAATAGATTCCTAGTCGGGTTTACCTGGTTAGACAGCTTCTTCGTCCTTATAGCATATCGTTACCACGTTGTCCTAGCATATCACAACGTGATGTTTGACTGTGTCTCACAGAGAGCGTGAGAGCTAGAATGAGAGAGCGAGAACTGGAGTGAAAGCTAAAGTGAGAGAGCGAGAGCCAGAGTGAAATATATATATATATATACATATATATATATATATATATATATATATATATATATATATATATATATATATATATATATATATATATACACACACATATATATATGTATATATATATATACATATATATATATATATATATATATATATATATATATATATATATATATATATATATATATATATATATATATATATATATATATATATATATATATAAATGTATGTATATATATACGCACACACAAAAGTCGTAATAAAATGATAAAGCTGACAATAATTTGATAAAGTGAGAACAATAGCTTTGTTTCCACGACCTTTCCGAAACAATTATTCTGATAGTTTTTTCAACTTTCACTCATCGTCCCCCCCACCCTCTCCCTCACTCTCTCTATTTCTCTCTCTCTCTCTCTCTCTCTCTCTCTCTCTCTCTCTCTCTCTCTCTCTCTCTCTCTCTCTCTCTCTCTCTCTCTCTCTCTCTCTCTCTCTCTCTCTCTCTCTCTCATTCTATATAATTCTTCCTCCTTCTCTCTCTCTCATTATATCTGTCTCTCTCTAATAATCTCTCTCTCTCTCTCTCTCTCTCTCTCTCTCTCTCTCTCTCTCTCTCTCTCTCTCTCATTTTATCTTTCTTTCTCTCCCTCTCTATTTCTCTCTCTTTCTGTCTTCTTCTCTTATGATATGTTAGAAAACTGTATAGATGCAAACATACATAAGACACATGATCATGGACTGATAGATTAGTGGATAGAATGATGAGAAATATCAATCTATCTTTTTCCCGATACATCCTAGTATATATCTTTTTGCTCTTTCTTTGTCTCTCTATTTTCTCTCTTACTCTTTGTCTCTCCCTCTCCCTCCCCCTCACTTCGCTATCCTCTCTCTCTCTATCTATCTCTCTGTCATTTTCTCTCTTTCTCTCTCTTTTCTCTCTCTTTCTCTCTCTCTCTTTCATTTTCTCTCTTTCTCTCTCTTTTCTCTCTCTTTCGCTCTCTCTCTCTTTCTCTCATTATCTCTCTCTTTCATCTTCTCTTTCACTCCAATTTCTCCGGTTTTTTTCTCTCCCTCATTCTATCTCTCTTTGATTATCATCTCTCTCTCTCTCTCTCTCTCTCTCTCTCTCTCTCTCTCTCTCTCTCTCTCTCTCTCTCTCTCTCTCTCTCTCTCTCTCTCTCTCTCTCTCTCTCTCTCTCTCTCTCTCTCTCTCTCTCTCTCTCTCTTTCTCTCTGTGAGAACGATATAGAATGCTTATATAGAATTATATATCATGCTTATATAAGATATTAATTACAGCAATAGATCCATATACTGTCTATAGGTACTGTGCATCTAACTAGTGAGGCAATCGCCCGGGTCGGTCAGTTAACTTTAGGTGATGGGTAGCTTACTCATTGCCTTTCCAAGTACCTTAGACCCTCGAACGAGCTTAATTCCTCGATTGCCACGCCCCGTACATTCCAGACTACCTTTCCAAGTGTCCGCCGTGGGGGACAAGATTCGGGGACGGCGGATACAAACCCCGTCCATATAAGCAAGATGTTTGGATCATACCGACAGACCGGGATCGACTGCCCTACCGTGACGCCTGATTTCCCCGCTTGTTCATACGTGTTGTGATATTGTTTATTGCTGTGACCATTGTGAAGTTGTGAATATATCTTTCGTGCACCATAACGGCAGACTATCTGCGTTATGGAATAAACCTGTAATGTTCGAACCCTGTGTCTGACATCACTCCCTATTTTGTGCTGGGTTGTCAGTTACGATAGACTAAGACAACCCTCACTCTCTCTCTCTCTCTCTCTCTCCCTCTCTCTCTCTCTCTCTCTCTCTCTCTCTCTCTCTCTCTCTCTCTCTCTCTCTCTCTCTCTCTCTCTCTCTCTCTCTCTCTCTCTCTCTCTCTCTCTCTCTCTCTCTCTCTCAACCTGATCTTTACGTTTCTCATCAACGACACTCAAGCTCCCACGTGTGTTTCATAACCTTTCTGAAAGCATTGTTTATATTCTTAATGCTTCAACTTTTTCCCAGAGTGTTTGGCTTCCCGGCTTCGTGCCCTTTTTCTCTGCTTGTGTCCATTAACTTTCGTTTTTGTGGATCTCCTTTCATCTAAGTTTCCTTCGTGCATTTTTTAATCTAAATTTATATTTTCTCAGAGGTTATTTCCATTAAATCTAGTTTTTCTTTCCTTCATTCTCTCTTCTTGCCTCTGACTTTTCTTTTCTTGCATTTGCTGTATTTCTAACAGTTATTTTTTAATCCTATTCTTATTCTTTTTCGAGTTTTGTTTGTGACTTGTCTCTATCAGTTATTTTTTTGTCAGTTTCATTTTACGAAAAGCTTTTCTTACTTCTCTCTGTCTTTCTTTTTACTTTTTACATTCTATCAATTTTATCATTTCCAATCTCTCTTTCCATCTAACTTTCCCTCCTTTCATTTTCTCTATCTCTACCAAATTTTCTTTTCTTTTCTTTTTTCTGTATTTTCTATCGATCTCTATTTTCATCTGAATTTCTTACACGTCTTCTATCTCTTTTTGTATCTTCATCTTTTATCACTTCCTCTCCCTCTTCCTCAAGGAATGAATAACCTTCCGAAGGCTTTTGCAAATGAAAAAGAAAAATATTGATATATATACTTTTTAGTCTCCCGAAGTAATTACAGCGGATGTTGCAACGTCCCAGGGGGGGAGAGGGAAGGAAGAGAATCAGGAGAGGAAGGGAAAGGAGAGGGACGAGAGAGGAAGAGAGGAGAGGAAAAAAATGGGGGGGGGGATAAAGAACGAGAGGGAGAGAGAGTGAGTGAAAGATGGAGGAGAGGGAGAATGTAAGATTTTTATAAAGGCGAGAGAGAGGGGGAGGGGGAGGAGGAAGGGAGAGAGAGAGTGTGAGTGAGTGGGTGAGAAAGATAAGGAGCAGATGGAGACAGTAGAAGAGAGAGAGGATGAGGAGGGAAAAGGAAAAGCAAAACGAAAGATATGAAAGAGGAGAGAATGTAGAAGAGATAATGGGTGAGACAAGAGCGAGGGAAAGAGTGGATAAAAAGAGGAAATAAAAATGAGAGGAGGGAAAAAGAAGAGGGTGAGAGAGAAGAAAGTGTGGAGGAAGAATAAGAGGCGATAGTGCAAGAGCAAAAGCAGGAAGAAGGGAGAGACAGCAAAATGAAGATGAAGGAGAAAAAGAAGAAACAATAGGAAATGAAAGGAAGGTCGTCGAAAATAAAAAATAAAAATTACGATCGAAGTAAAAAAAAAAGCAAAGATAATGGAAGTGCACAGAGCGTTAGGAGAAAAGAGGAAATAAGAAAGAGAAATAGAGGTGGAAAAAGGAGTAGGAGAAAAATAACGGAGACGGAGTAAAAGGAGATGAATAGAGCTTGCAAAAAATAACACGAAAAGTGTGTAAACGAGGTAGAAGATAGAGAAAATAAAGGAGAGAAGACGATAAACATATATAAAAAAGAAAGGCAGAAAATGAAGAAGAAAAAAAGTATATCCTGAGCACATGCATTGAAAACCACCGCGCGTTATATATTTAGACAGAAAACAAGGACAACAGAAATCGTAAACACAATACGATAAATCTGTGAAGAGTGGAATATCGGAAAAATAAATATTTCATTCCCTTCCAAAGTTTCTCTTCTTCGACTTGTTCTTCGTCTACTATTTTTTCTCTCCTCCTCCTCCCCCATTCTCCCCGTCCTCCTGATCCTCTTCCTTCTCTTCCCCATCCTCCTCCTCCCCCATCCTCCTCGTCCTCCTACTCCTCTTCCCCATCCTCATTCTCCCCGCCCTCCTGCTCCTCCTCCTTCTCCTCCTCCTCCCATTCATCATTCTCTCTACCCTCCTTCTCCTCCTCCTCCTCCTCCTCCCCCCATTCCTCATCCTAACCGCCCTCCTGCTCCTCCTCCTTCTCCTCCTCCTCCCATTCATCATCCTCCGTACCTTCCTGCTCCTCTTCCTTCTCCTCCTCCTCCCCCCCCCCCCATTCCTCATTCTTCTCATCCCTCCCCCGCCCTCCCTCTCCTCCTCCTCCTCCTCCCCATTCCTCATCCTCCCCCGCCCTCCCTGCACCTCCCTCCCCTCCCCCCCCCCCCCCCCCATTCCTCATCCTCCCCCGCCCCTCCTACTCCTCCTCCTCCTCCCCCCCATTCCTCATCCTCACCCTCCTGCTCCTCCTCCTTCTCCTCCTCCTCCCCCCCCCCATTCCTCATCCTCCCCGCCCTCCTGATCCTCTTCCTTCTCTTCCTCCTCCTCCTCCTCCTCATCCCCGCCCTCCGCCTCCTTCTCCTCCCCCCATTCCTCATCCTCCCCGCCCTCCTACTCCTCCTCCACCCCCCCCCCCATTCCTCATCCTCCCCTTCCTCTACTCTCCTCCTCCTCCCCCCCCCCCCCATTTCTCATCCTCCCCTTCACTCCCCTGCTCCTCCTCCTCCTCCCCCCCATTCCCTCCGTCTCCCCCGCCCCCTCCTTCTCCTCCTCCTCCTCCTCCTCCCCCCATTCCTCATCCTCCCCGCCCTCCTACTCCTCCTCCTCCTCCCTCCTCCCCATTCCTCATCCCTCCCCGCCCTCCTACTCCTCCTCCCTCACTCCCCCCATTCCTCATCCTCCCCCGCCCTCCCTCCTCCTCCTCCTCCTCCTCCTCCCCCCATTCCTCATCCTCCCCCCCCCTCCTCCTCCTCCTCCTCCTCCTCCCCCCATTCCTCATCCTCCCCGCCCTCCTACTCCTCCTCCTCCTCCTCCTCCTCCCATTCCTCATCCTCCCCGCCCTCCCTACTCCTCCTCCTCCTCCTCCTCCCCCATTCCTCTCATCCTCCCCGCCCTCCCTACTCCTCCTCCTCCTCCTCCTCCCCCCATTCCTCATCCTCCCCCCGCCCTCTACTCCTCCTCCTCCTCCTCCTCCCCCCATTCCTCATCCTCCCCGCCCTCCTACTCCTCCTCCTCCTCCTCCTCCCCCCATTCCTCATCCTCCCCGCCCTCCTGCTCCTCCTCCTTCTCCTCTCCCCTCCTCCTCATCCTCCTCCTCATCCTCCCTCCTACTCCTCCTCCTCCTCCTCCTCCCCCCATTCCTCATCCTCCCACCACTCCTACTCCTCCTCATCTCCCCCATTTCTCATCCTCCCCGCCCTCTCCTACTCCTCCTCCTCCCTCCCCCCATTCCTCATCCTCCCCGCCCACCTCTCTCCCTCCCCCTCCTCCTCCTCCTCCCCCCCCATTCCTCATCCTCCCCCGCCCCTCCCTCCTCCTCTCTCCTCCTCCTCCCCCCCATTCCTCAGCCCTCCCCCGCCCTCCCTACTCCTCCTCCTCCCTCCCCCCCATTCTCCTCCTCCTCCCCCGCCCTCCCTCCTCCTCCTCCTCCTCCTCCTCCCTCCCTCCTCCCATTCCTCCCTCCTCCCCGCCCTCCTCCTCCTCCTCCTCCTCCTCCTCCCCCATTCCTCATCCTCTCCACCCTCCTGCTCCTCCTCCTTCTCCTCTTCCTCCTCCCATTCATCATCCTCCCCGCCCTCCTACTCCTCCTCCTTCTCCTCCTCCTCCCATTTATCATCCTCTCACCCCCCTCCTCCTCCTCCTCCTCCTCCTCCCCCCCCATTCCTCATCCCCTTTTTCCGCCCTCCCTACTCCTCCTCCCCCTCCTCCTCCTCCTCCTCCTCCTCCTCCTCCTCCTCCTCCTCCTCCTCCTCCTCCTCCTCCTCCTCCTCCTCCTCCTCCTCCTCCTCATCCCATTCCTCCTCTTCCTCCTCCCCCCCCCTCATTCCTCATCCTCACCGCCCTCCCGCTCTTCTTCCTTTTCTTTCTCTTTTTCTTT
>BOPN01002626.1:168759-171259 GCA_017312705.2 Penaeus japonicus | reverse complement strand
CATTAAAAACCACAAACATCACCGTAAAATGTATACATGGAAGAAAATATGCTTAAAGATTATCAAGTGTAACATACAAAATACTGCCGTTATCTATTCACTAAATAAACAGCCAAACCAAAACATACCAAAAATGATTGCATGATGTTCAACAAGAGTAATATATAAGATATCTGTCGAGAGGTCAACCAGGTGTGAAATGCCTCTGAATCTTGTTTTCCAGACTGAGGACCTTGAGATGTTACATAGTACCAACATGGTAGCATGTTTTCCCATTTACTTAATGTTGCAATATCATACAGACGCAGCATTGCATCCACTCGCCTTTGAATTTCAAACTAATAAAAGTGAGTTAAGTCTTTAGTTCCTACATAAATTAGAATGCATTTACTTTATATACTTACTAATGGCATACATTTATTTCCTTACTTTAATTTCCTTATTCATTTACTTACTTTTGTTCCCTTTCGTAGAACTGCCATGAACCCCACTGAATGAAAGGGTTAGAACAAGGTCAATAAAGGACCTTGGACCAAAGCAAACTGGTTTTATAATTATAGATTCTTTAGCTTCAATGTTCAGTGGCTTTTAAACTTTGCTTTGGGAAAATACTACTTTTTTCTCCCGAAACTCGTTTATTGTTTGATTCTTTAAGAGGAATTTTCTTTTGTGGAATAAATATTATCCTATTATTATTATTTTATTATTATTAACTACACAGTAGCACACCACAACAATATACATATATACAATACGATAATCACAGCACAACACCAAATAAAACACAACAAAGCTCATAAAAATCATAAAACATCTTTCCACGCCTGCGTCCTAAATTACAAACAACCAAGCTCGGAAAATAAAGAAATATGACATAGACGTCCATTGCATAAGGTCTTTTTTTCAGAATGTTTCCAAAATGGGATAGATATAGGATTAGATTGCTAGACCGATAGACAGTTAGGCTGATACAGAGGTAGATAGATAGACAGTTAGGATGTTCATCTATCTGGACGGGTGGTACATTACTGTACCGCTCATTCAAAAGCCCAGTGGCCGGGCGGCACAATATGGTGCCAGCCATTTAATTGATTTAGGCATAAGCGTTCGAAAGCCCCGGCATTGTGACATGCAAGACTAGAATGCCCCCGTCGTGAGTGGGTTAACAGATGAATTTATAGAGTTGACTGGCCAGATAGATAGACAGATGAACATTTAGGCTGACAGATAGATAAGTGATCAAACTAATACAGAAATACACCGACTAACCAGCTGCTTAAAAGACAATTAGCCAGATAGATTCACAGATAGATATAAGAATGAATCAATCGATCAATGTAAAGATGATTGTAGATAGACAGATTCTAAAATGAGGCAGAGAGGACACTTTAGTTAGTCGGAAGATAGATAGATAGATAGGTACGTGACTAGACAGAAAGCTGCATCTATCTATCTATCTATCTATCTGCATCTATCGGCAATTGTATAGACGGTTAAATAGATGGATATATAGACAAACAAAAAAGGAAATAGAAAGAATGAGAGTTACTATATATATATAAATAGTTAATAGTTTTCCTTTCATAAATCGCTTTGGACACTGTTTTGTAGATGCAATCGGATCAGGGAAGGATACTGGATAAAGAGAGAATGGGAGAAAAAGAGATTAGGAAAAAGGGAAAGAGAGAAAGGGAAAGGAGGGGAACAGAGATAGGGGGAGAGAAAAGGAACAGAGAGAAGGGGAGAAGTTGGGAAAGAGAGAAGGGTAAGCGAGGGAAAGTAAGAAGACAAGAGGGAATGAAAGGGAGATGAGAGAGGAGGAGAGAGGGAGGGAAAGAGAGGAGGGGAGATGAAAGGAAAGAGAGAAGAGGAGAGTAAGGGACAGAAAGTAGGAAAAGAGGGAGAACGGGAAAGGGAGAGAAAGAGAAAAGGAAGAGAGGGAAGGGGAAAGAGAGAGGGGGGAGGGAGCCAAAGAAAGAAGGAACAGAGGGAGGGAACATAGAGAAGGGAAAAGGGCGGGAAAGGGAGAAGGGGAGAAGGAGCTAAAGAAAGAAGAAACAGAGGGCAGGGGAGAGGGAAGGATGGGGAGAATGTTGGGGGGAGAGTAATAGACATACAGATAGATAAAGCTTAAGACAGAGAGAAAGAGACAGGAAGAGAGAAACATTTCACCATACGTAATATATTCGACAAATCAAAATATGATGTTCCAGTCAAGATTCTTTCTTTTCTTTCAATATAATTCAGTCAATAAGTTTTTCTTTACTTTACTAGTTCGGAAAATGGAAAGGAAAAGTGTAGGATGTTATACAGTGACTAAGAGACGGAGGAGATGGGAATAAGAAAAAAAGAAAGAGCGCCAGAAGTGGATGTCAAACAAAGAAGTGAGTGACAAAAAATATATGTAAATATATAAATATACATATACATATATATACATATATATAAATATACATAAACATATATATATATATATATGTATATATGTGTATGTATGTAT
>BOPN01002626.1:155000-158660 GCA_017312705.2 Penaeus japonicus | reverse complement strand
GTGTGTGCGTATGTGTATGTGTGTATGGATGGGAAGTGGGTGGGTTTTATGGGTGTGGATAGGTGTGTGTGTGTGTGTGTGTGTGTGTACATAGAGAGAGAGAGAGAGACTAAGAGAGACGGGTGGTAGAGAGAGTAAAAGTAAAATGGAGAGAAAGAGGGTAAAAGAGAGACAAAAAATGGCGAAAGAAAAAAATAATAGTACAGATAAACAAAAGAGACCTATACACTAAAAAAAATGAAAAAAACAATGCGGCCTTGCACTGCTTTTCTGTTTTAGTTGCAGTGAATCTCCATTTAGCAATACCAGTGACATTCTGACCCCAAAGCCTCATGTCCTAAAACCAGAAAATCAAGAGGAAATCACGAAATAATAAGGGAATAAACGGAAAGGATATGAGCAACCATAGAGTGTTATTAGACAATAAAACTTCAAGATAAAAAAAAAAATAAAAAAATGAAAAAAATAAAAACAGCGAAAAACAAAACAAAATGCCTTCCTTCCAAAACAACAACCACAAAAATCACGAAAAGCGGTAAAAAAAAAAAAAAAAAAAAAAATGTACAAATCAAGAAATACATCTTTTAAACTCACCCATGAAACAGAAAAAAAAGCAACGAAAGAATCTGACAAATAAAATCACACATCCAACATCAAAGACGAAGAGGAAAATTGTTAAATAAAAGCTCCACCAGAACATCTTTTTCTGCAGTAGAAAGACTTAACACAACATGGCTAGCTGTGTGTTTGTCATACGTGTTTGTTTTTTTGTTTTTGTTTTTTAAATATTCATTGTGGCTGCTACTTGTAAACAACAAAGTCATCCTTTCTTTCTTCTTGTTTTGTTTTATTCTAGTTCTGTTTCTTCTTCTTCTTTTTTCTTTTTTTCCCTTTTCTCTCAAGTCCCCATTTCCTTTTTCTTTAACTTTTCTTATTATTATTTTCTTTTCTCTCCCTCTCTATTTTTCTTCCTTGCTTCGTCTGTTCTCCCTTTTCTTTTCTTTTATTTTTTTCTTCTTTGGTTTTCTTCTTTCTCCTTATCTTTTTTTTCCTCTTTCCTCATTCCCTTCCTTTATCTTTCCTCTAACCTTCCCTTTTTCTCCTTCTTCTTTTCTTCCTTTCTGGTCCTTCTTCCTTCATCCTCTTTCTTTTCTTCATCTCCTCCTTTTCTTCCTCCTCTTACTTCTTTTTCCAATATCATTCTTTCCACATCAAACTCAAACTAACCATCATGAAAATAGGCCTATGCACATGTAGATCTATATGTACATAAATGTGCATCATCATATACAATCTAAACCTTTTTTATTTATCCTCTTTATTTATTTATTTATTATTATTATTATTATTATTTTTTTTTTTTTTTTTTTTTTATCTCAATCGACCACAGGGCCTAAGACTGTTATTTAATTAACCAGGAAGCGAATTATCCATGACGTTATATAACTCCAACTACTAAGGCACGGAAGGAATGATGCAATATGCATTTAACGGCGAGGGTTACAGAGAACAAATACAGGTAGATGCGCCATGACGTAAGACAATGTATCGCAGAGGGTAATATTTCATGATATTTTCTGGATCTATTTGACTTCCACTCCCGCCGGTCTCTCGTAGGTGTTGTATTTATCAAAAGCTCACTTACACATTCACGGTTTTATTTCCTTTTTGTGTTTGTATAAGCCTTCAAGATGAAACTATCAAACGTAAAGTGTCGTCGCATATTAAATACTAAGTAGGACTATGTATGAAGACTTCTTATGATATCAGTGGGCGAGTTTATATTCAAGGGAATTTTTTTTATTTTTTTATCTCGCCGAGCTGTTTATATTCAAGGTTGTTTTTTTTTTTTTTTTTTTTTTTTTTTTACACGCCGAGCTGTTTCTTTAGATATCTCTATAGCTTAGAACTAGTATAACGGAAGCATCTTTGAGCGAGAAAAAAAAATGTAAATATTATACTGGTGAAATTTTAATAGATGGGAGGAGTGTCGAGGATGACACTTGGCATTTATCGGAAATGATTATAATGATCTTGGTATATCGATGAGCTCTGGTGGCTCCGTGTTTCGTTGCTCTTTTAGTGTATATGAATTTAATAGAGTCATCTGTATGAATGAGGTTAATTAACCCCAGGAGTCTGCCTCACATAATCCTTAGTTAGGTTATATCTCTTGTTGCTTATTAAAGGTAGTTCAGACTTATGTATAGTGTGGGAATGATGAGGTAAAGTATGGTAAAATAAATGTGTGGTGTGGTGGTGGTATGCACATATATACATATATATATATACACACACATACATACATATATATATATATATATATACATATATATATATATATATATATATATATATATATATATATGTATATATATATATATATATATATATATATATATATATATATATATATATATATATATATATATATATATATATATAAATATATATATATATATATATATATATATATATATATATATATATATATATATATATATATATATATGCATATATATATATATATATATATATATATATATATATATATATATATATATATACATATATACATACATATGCAAAAAGACATGTAAGCGGAAGTGTATATATGTGTGTGTGATATTCATTCAAGACACGTGAATGTATGCAGTAGCCGACGACCCTTCCCCTATCCTTCTCCCTCCCCCCCCCTCCCCCTTATCCTTCTCCCTCCCTCCTTCCCTTGCCCCCTCACCCTCATCCTAACTCTCTCTACCAAAGCCCCCCCCCCCCTCCACACACACACACACCCTCAATCAGCATAGCATGAAGGAACGATGGCACCGAATGGCACTATGGCACTCCAGGCACCGAATGACAATATCTGTAAGTGGCTCCGGTGCCATCTATGCCACAGAGATAACACTTCGCGTGCTTGCAGTACAGTGTCTGGAGTACTGTGCCAGAGAGGTGCTGATGCTGTTGTTGTTTTTTTGGATTGCTCTTATTGTTGTGTTTGTTTATGTTTGTGTGTGTGTTTGTATGTGCATTCGTGTAGGTCAGTATTAGTAAGCAAAAAAAAATCAAGCAATCACAAAATTTCTATATTTCAAATCGTTGAACTAAAAAAAAGCTCTAAATCTCAGTTGAATTGAAACATTTTTATATACATTCTTATATATATATAAACAAAAGATTTCTCAGTCAGAGTAAATAACAGAACATAAAAGCAACCCCAAAGTAAATTGGACGAATTATCAGGACCAGAAATGAGTAAATCAATTTATAAATATGTAAAACGAATATCAAAACTAGAAAGATATATTACCTTATACGAATTCAAACGACATACCTAATGATCCAGTGAATTCAAGACGGCAATATCAACACATTCTTATCAACATCATTAATGTAATCAGTATCAACATCTTTCTCAAAACATGTTAATTTGAAAATAAGTGAAGCCGTTGATGCGGAAAATGATCATGAAAACAGTAATAGTGATGATCATGGTAATCTTAATAGTAATGGTATTACTGACAATGATGATAATGATGTCAATAATGATAATGATAATGATAATTGTGTGTATAGTGTGATAGTGTTTCATACGAGCATAGTGTCGTTTAGACCACTGAGAGGCGAGAGACATTCGAAAGTGCCGCTAAACGTTAC
>BOPN01002626.1:137500-140000 GCA_017312705.2 Penaeus japonicus | reverse complement strand
ATTAAGATAGAACTCATGAAACGATATTCTTGATGATAAAATCCTCTTAGTAATGTTTCCATATTTACTCCAGCATATATGTCAATTTATGAGCATGCCGAAAAGTTGTTAGCCTTTAAGATGAATTAAATTGATACATATGGATAATGGCATACCATCGTCCTTATCATTATTGTCATTGTCATTAATGTTGGAAGTAGCAATAGTACCTTTGTCAGGATAACTGTTGCTTTTGAGGCTGTATAATCATCACCATTGTTACAACTGGTGACAGCACCATCATCACTATCATTTCCATTAATATCATCATTATCATCCTCATTGCCATCGTTATCATCATCATCATCATCATCATCACGATTACTATCATTATCATCACCATCGTCAATATCATCGTTATCAATATCATCATCCTCAATCATCATTATCATGCCCATCATCACCAAAACCATCATTATAATCATTATACCCTTAATCATCATCATCATCACCATTACCATCAGTAAGAAAATGTGAAACCGAAACACGTAGGTTTTCCCTCAGTAGCTTCAACACGCCAGCAGAATTCCCAGAGAAATTACAATGTAAAGTCGAAGAAGATGCCAGGTCTTCGAGCCGTATAGGTATTCATCAGTGTGGGCGTAAGGAGGTGGACTGAGGAATATGGGCGGAGGGGGGGGGGGGCGTGAGGGGAGGGAGGAGGACTGAGGAATATGGGGGAAGGGGGGGGAGCGTGAGGGAGGGAGGAGGACTGAGGAATATGGGGGAAGGGGGGCGTGAGGGGGGAGGAGGAGGACTGAGGAATATGGGCGGAGGGGGGGGGGCGTGAGAGGGAGGAGGACTCGAGAATATGGGGGATGGGGGGGCGGAGGGGAGGGAGGAGGACTGAGGAATATGGGGGGAGGGGGGGGGGCGTGAGGGGAGGGAGGAGGACTGAGGAATATGGGGGGAGGGGGGGGCGTGAGGGGAGGGAGGAGGACTGAGGAATATGGGCGGAGGGGGGGGGGCGTGAGGGGAGGGAGGAGGACTGAGGAATATGGGGGGAGGGGGGGGGGTGAGGGGAGGGAGGAGGTATGGATGAGGATGGGATGATGATGAGAGATGGCCTCATGATTTTGATGGTGTTATGTATCTGTATGGATAGATATGTAGATAGATAGATATGAATGATTATAGTGATAGATATTTAGAGAAGGATATGAATGAATGTGTTTATTTCTGTGTGTGTGTATGTGTGTGTGTGGGCTTGGGCATGTGCGTGTGTTTGTGTGTGTGTGTGTGTGTGTGTGTGGGCTTGTGCGTGTGCGTGTGTTTGTGTGTATTTGTGTATGTGTGTGTGTGTATATATGTGTGTGTGTGTGTCTCTGTTCCTCTATATATACGTGTGCATGAGCGTGCTTGTATGTGAGCATTAAGCCTCCAAAGATGAAATCCTAAAGACAGAGATACGTGGCGTGAGACATTTCAAAGGAATACTCATCCATGCAAATAATCATACATATGTATCCAGCACTCGAGTCAGACCCACACCGGCAACCCTTCGCGATGTTTCCTCCGTTTAGGCGCTGGAGGAGGGAGGCTGGAGGCTCTTCTGGCGCTGGAGGAGGGAGGCTGGAGGCTCTTCGGGCGCTGGAGGAGGGAGGCTGGAGGCTCTTCGGGCGCTGGAGGAGGGAGGCTGGAGGCTCTTCGGGCGCTGGAGGAGGGAGGCTGGAGGCTCTTCGGGCGCTGGAGGAGGGAGGCTGGAGGCTCTTCGGGCGCTGGAGGAGGGAGGCTGGAGGCTCTTCGGGCGCTGGAGGAGGGAGGCTGGAGGCTCTTCGGGCGCTGGAGGAGGGAGGCTGGAGGCTCTTCGGGCGCTGGAGGAGGGAGGCTGGAGGCTCTTCGGGCGCTGGAGGAGGGAGGCTGGAGGCTCTTCGGGCGCTGGAGGAGGGAGGCTGGAGGCTCTTCGGGCGCTGGAGGAGGGAGGCTGGAGGCTCTTCGGGCGCTGGAGGAGGGAGGCTGGAGGCTCTTCGGGCGCTGGAGGAGGGAGGCTGGAGGCTCTTCGGGCGCTGGAGGAGGGAGGCTGGAGGCTCTTCGGGCGCTGGAGGAGGGAGGCTGGAGGCTCTTCGGGCGCTGGAGGAGGGAGGCTGGAGGCTCTTCGGGCGCTGGAGGAGGGAGGCTGGAGGCTCTTCGGGCGCTGGAGGAGGGAGGCTGGAGGCTCTTCGGGCGCTGGAGGAGGGAGGCTGGAGGCTCTTCGGGCGCTGGAGGAGGGAGGCTGGAGGCTCTTCGGGCGCTGGAGGAGGGAGGCTGGAGGCTCTTCGGGCGCTGGAGGAGGGAGGCTGGAGGCTCTTCGGGCGCTGGAGGAGGGAGGCTGGAGGCTCTTCGGGCGCTGGAGGAGGGAGGCTGGAGGCTCTTCGGGCGCTGGAGGAGGGAGGCTGGAGGCTCTTCGGGCGCTGGAGGAGGGAGGCTGGAGGCTCTTCGGGCGCTGGAGGAGGGAGGCTGGAGGCTCTTCGGGCGCTGGAGG
>BOPN01002626.1:127500-130000 GCA_017312705.2 Penaeus japonicus | reverse complement strand
TTCTTTTGGTGTTCCACAAGGGTCTACATTAGGCCCGATCCTATTCACACAAGTTTCATCAATGGTTTATCAACCACACCTATAACTGCCTACATATGCAATACGCCGATAATTCAGATTCCTCATCGTGCTTAATAAACAACTTAAATGAATTGATAAGAAACACTCAACTTATTCGTGTACAAGCAACACGATATTTTGACATCAATGACTTTAAATTAAATCCACGTTAAAGAGTGTATCTTCATAGCAAGTCGGGAAAAAAAACAGCTAAGATTCCCTTAGACACAACCATAGAAATCGAAGTCTGTTTTATCCAAACGAAAAGTGCAGTAAAAAAAAAAAAATAGAGGAGTACACTTAAACAAATATATAACATTTGAAACTCACGTTGACAGGAAAAGAATGGGCACACTTATATATCTTAATCACATAAATAATCAAATCAATTACTGAAATAAGTATCTTGCAAACTCTAGCTCATTAACTATTGCTCAAACGCTTTGGCCTCAAATAACAAAACTCAGGTACAGAAAACACAAAGATGACTAAATTTTATTTTGGGTAATGCTAGTATCATCCTACAAATTCACAAATTATATGGTTAAAAGTACAACTCAAATGCATTTATGATACATGAGTTTTCATCCATAAAATTATTAATGGGAATTATCCACATTATAATTGTAGGGAACTCATCAGGTGTTCAATTGTCTTTATGTCAAAAGATCTCATACGAAAACATAAAAAGATACGTAGAGCCATGACTTGCTATTTCATGATATTAAAGATATCACTGACTCCAATAATTTCAAAACTAAATCAAGAGAACAATTCTTTACTTGTTAATTGTAAGTTCATGATCGAACATGAAAAAAATGTATTTCTGTTGTATTTATATGATGCATATATTCTGCAATAAGTTTACCATTTATGTAAATAGATAACCATTGTAATTCATGGAATAAAGTATTTGAAAATGAATATGAATTTAAATGCTTTCTCTCTCTATCTATCTATCCATCTATCTATCTATCTGTCTATCTCTTTATCTATCTATGTATCTATCTCTATTTCTCTTTCTCTCTCTCTCTCTCTCTTTCTATCTATCTATCTATCTCTATCTATCAATCTCTATTTCTCTCTATATATCTATCTATCTATCTCTTTCTCTCTCTCTTTATCAATTTATCTATCTATCTCTCACTCACCCACGCTGCACCAGTATCAATTTACGAGAGCGTATTGCAAATTCATATCTAACGACGAACGCTTCAAACTCGACAACGAAAAAAAAAAATGATAATAATATATTGCCAAATGAAGAAAATTGCCACATTGTCCCTTGGAGCCAACTCATTAGGTAATATTCTTTCTGAAAGAGGCCTTTAACTCAAAGCTCCAACTCTGTCGGGAAGAGCAAAGAGTTTTAACCTGATCACAGGATGCTTCTGATATTACGCACATTTCTTATGCAACATGACATGGTGACAAGGGGACAAGGAGGAGAGCGGGGGCGAGAGGGGAAATGAGGGGAAACAAGGGAGAGGTGTAGGAGAGAGGAAAGTGGGGAGGGAAGTCTGAGAAGAGGGTAAAGGAGGTTAATTAAGGGGGAGAGGGAAGGAAAATAAAGTGGATATTAAGGGGAAGGAGGGCGATAAGGGAGGTTAAGGGGGAGAGGGAAGGAAAATAAAGTGGAAATTAAGGGAAAGGAGGGCGATAGTATAAAAAAAAGGGGGAGAGGGGGAGGGGGGAGTGTGAGTGATGGGAGAGGGGATTGGAAAAGAGGTTAAAGGGGAAACAGGAAAATAGGTCAAAACCGGAATGGGGATGGGGGGGGGGGGGAGGTGTTGGAAAATGGGAGAGGAAGAGAGAGTAAAGTAGATATAAAGAAGAAAGGGGAATGAGGGAATAGGAGAAGAGGAATGAAAAAAAATAAGTTAAAGAAGCGGCAGTAAGAGGAGTCGGGGGTGATTGAGTAATTCAAGGGGGGGTGTGGGGGGGCGAAGGAGACGGAGACGAGGAAGATGGATAAAGAAGGAACAGATATCAGCACAAGAGAGAAGGAACGAAGGAGAAGAAAAGGCAAGCAAGCCAACCCAGGAGGAAAGATAGAGGGGAAAGCAAAGAAAAAGAAAGGGAAGTAAAATGAGTAAGGAAACGAAGACAGCATGATAAAGAAGTAAGAAAGGCGAGAGAAGAAGATAAAGATGAATAGCCGTGATAACATTAGCTTTCCCCTCATTTCCCTTCCCCCCTCCCCTTCCCTCTATTCCCCTTACATGTTCCTGGACATATAGTTCGGGTTACCTTAGATTACATTATGGTAAATTGAATTAAATTCAGGACAATATTAGATGTAACCGGACCACTAAATTGCCACTCTGGAGAAAAGGGTACACGTATCACATGCAAGAAAATGTTTGAAAAGAAAACAGAGATTAAATTCAGTTCCTTCTCTCTCTTTCTGTGTCTTTCTATTCATTTCTCTCTCTCTCTT
>BOPN01002626.1:107500-112500 GCA_017312705.2 Penaeus japonicus | reverse complement strand
TGGAAGATTCATCAAATATCCTTGTTGACATAAAATATTTTTGGGAATCATCTGAAGAACCTTCAAGAAGAAATGGACAGGTATTTTCCAGAAAATGTCGACCTCAAGAAGCATAGCTGGATCAGGAATGTTTTCAGTGTGAACGTCAGTGAAGTTGGTGAGGATATCCCAGGGTTTCAAGAGGAACTTATAGACCTCCAGGAAAATCAAGTGCAGAAACAACACTTTGAAAACCTCCAGTATTCAAAATTTTGGACCCAACTCAAGGATAAGCCCATTCTGACTCGGGAGGCTGAAAAAGCTCTTCTCCCTTTTCCAACAACATATCTCTGTGAACAAGGGTTTTCAAGCCTTGTTACGATCAAGACTAAAGCAAGGAGCACTTGGATCCCCAGCATGACTTGCGTTGTGCTCCTAACAATCAACATAAAGCCCAACAGAGAGGATCTCACTCACAAAATGAAGCAGTTCCACGGTAGCCACTGAGAAAACATTTTTGGTTTTGTGACTTGACTACCAAATCATGTAATAAACTTAGTCTCATTTTCATGAAAATTTGTTTTTTCAATTGCTCCTATTTAAAGTTGATTGAAAATCATTGTGTTAGTAATATAAATTTACTCAATAAAACTATATACAATTATAAATAAGTGTAACATATCAAAATTATTGGTGACTAGCACTACATGTACGTACACTCATTTAGGGTCGCCGGGCCAGGCCAAGATTGTATTTAGGGTCACGACCAAAAAAGTTTGGGAACCACTGCTCTAGAGAATGGTATTTATACAGGACAAATACCCTATGCCAGATTCCTGTATATGCAATAACAATAACAATTGTTAAAGGAAGTTCCCTCCATATACGATAGAAAGACAAATAGAGGTAGATAATTAAAAATAAATAAATTAATTAATTAAAAAAAATAAAATAAAAAAATGAATAAAAAAAAAAATATATATATATATATATATATATATATATATATATATATATATATATATATATATATATATATATATATATATATACATATACATATATATATATATATATATATATATATATATATATACATATATATATATATATATATGTATATATATATATATATATACATATATATATATATACCAACCACGACACTTGGCAGACGCAGGCATAGCTTGGGGAGGCATTGCATAGCTACACAGCATTAAGATTGGCATTTTCATCTGCATCCTTTTGCCTCTATGTTATGCTTATAGGATCGGAATCAAAGGCTGTAAGTCTTTATAGGATTATCTTATTACCTTATGTCATCTTTTCTTTCTCTTTCTTTATCTAGTTATTGAATATCTTTGTTATTAGCTTTATCATTATTATCGTTATTGTTATTAGTATTGATATTACCATCATTATTATTTCTAGTATCATTATCATTATCTAGTATCATTATCATTATTATTTCTAGTATCATTATCATTATTATTATCGTTATTGTCATCATCATCATCATTATTATCATTGTCATTATTGTTATTATCGCCATTGTCTTTATGATTATCACCATTATTATGTGCGTGTGTGGGTGTTTGTGTGTGTGTGTGTCTGTGTGTGTGTGTGTGTGTGTGCGTGTGTGCGTGTGAAATGCAAATATCCTAAGTCTTTACTTCATACCTGTAAATTTATACGGTTAACTCTACACATGTTCCTTCGCTATTCCTTCTCAGCTGATTTCGTGTTTTCCACCAGATTTTGAATCTGAATTACTCTGCCTTAAAGCCCTTAAAGCTTTCATATGGCTTGATGAAGTTCGCCATGGTTCCCAAAACGAAGTCTAAAATTCCTTTGATGATTTCCAGTTTCTCTCTCCTTAGTATCGTCTGCCCAGCCTGTCTGTTCTGACAATCACAGCTTCCTACTATGTGGCACCTTTCAGAAAATGATGCCACATCGCTTTCAACATTCCTCTGACTTGAATCTGAGGCACATCCCACAAATTTACAATATATCATTTTCTGTAGTCCTACCTCGAACGAAACCACATGTTGTTAGGTTGTTAGAATTTCCGTTTTAAATGCCAGTTAGTGTCCCACACAAAAAAAGGGCGTGGATATCAATAACTGATGACCTTTGATGTTGGAAGTGTATGATCATATTATCGTAAATGTAATTCATTTTGAGCTGGTGAAGGGAAAAGGAAAATGTCCTTTGAAACAAACGCTGTGAATTCGCAAGAAACAAGGAATAACAAAATAAGCATAGAAATAGAAATCTAAAAAAAAATATATGGATACAACGTGAATACGCAATCAACAAAAAGGAATAAAAAAAAAGACACATAAGCAACATGGATATACAAACAGCAACAGTACATAAACAAGAGTACACAAATATGAATACGTAGTCAACACAAAATACACAAACAACATGAATAAACAATCTGCATTTATGGACAGAACAAACATGAGTAAACGACATTAGTACATAAGCAACATCCCACTCGCCATGCACAAATACTGAAACGACACCCACATATGCAGCCAATCACAGCTAATCATGCAAAACCAGTCAACAAGGCTTTGCATCAAGAAATAATGACAGGAAAAGTTTTATCAATTGACATGATTAGATCACGTGGGGGAATATTCTTTCTTCTTCTTTCTGGCTCGTGTTTTTCTTCTTTTTTTCTTTTTTTTTTCTCTTTTCTTGATTTGTTTTTTGGTATACACGTTTTGTTGTATTCATATGTAGAGAAAGGGAGATGGAGTGAGGGCGAGAAGGGGTTGTGTGTGTGTGTGTGTGTGTGTGTGTGTGTGTGTGTGTGTGTGTGTGTGTGTGTGTGTGTGTGTGTGTGTCTGTTTGTCTGTGTGTTTATGTATTCGTGTGTGTTAGTGTCTGTTTGGAAGTATGTCTTGACGCATAGTCTTATGAATGTGTCTGCAGCATACATATGTGCGCGTGTCCGTGCGTACATTAGCGTTTATGTGTGTGTTTGTTTTCTTGTGAATGACAATGTATGTGTGTTAGTTAGAAATAAGCTTCTGTGCCTTTTAGGTGACTTTAAATTAAACCCAGGAATACAGGTATATGACCTGTGTCTCCCATTCCAAAGAACCTCCACAGCGCCGTCAGCAGTACCAAGCGCTAAAGTTTGTATATGGATTTTACCCTCGACTTCTCTGCAGAATATGATATCACGCTAGATTAAACATGACATCAAATGCGACATCTTCCTATGGTCCGATGATGTTCCACGTGAGATGGGATCCCTACGTGCCCTTTGTCGTGTTCAGATAACCGTTCACTTGAACAACGAAATGCTTTCTCCGGCTTTCGCTACTGCATAAGTAAACGTATCAATTTCACAGACGTCTCTCTCTCTCTCTCTTTATTTATCTCTCTCTCTCTTTATTTATTTACTCTTAGGCTTTGCTCTATATATTGGAAATGATTCAGTCATACTCACTGCTAGTTTTCTCTCCCTCATTTTTTTTTTTTTTTATTAGTATTTTATCTCTCTTTGTTTTCTTTTATCTCGTTTTGCTTATGTATTTTTTTTTCTTTGTTATTATTCAACTTCATTTCATTGTTATTATCGCCCGGAATTTCCTATTTTTATCACGTTGTTTTTTTGTTGTTGTTGTTGTTGTTGCTCTTTTTTGCCCTGACTCTTTTATTCATCAATTCTCCTCTCTTCCTTTCTCTCGTCTTCCTTCTCCCATTTTCTTCCTCTCGCCATTCTTTATTTTTCTTCAGTCCCCCCTTACTTTCCCTTTACACTATTCCCCTTTCCCCTTTCCCATCATGACAGGGAGATAAGAAGAAAGATAGGAGAGACGAAGAGAGAAGAGAGAGAATAAAGAAGACAAGATATACAGAAGGAGTATGGAAAGAAAGAAGAGACAGAGAGAAAGAGAGAGGGATAAGAATAACAGACACAGCTAATGAAAGTGATAATTAAATACATAGACAGAAAAGAAGAGAGAGATAGAGACAAAAAAAAACAACAAAAGAAAGAGAATATCAGAGAGAATATCAAATAAGTAATTCTCAAAAAGGATCTCTGTTCAGAAGAAAATAAATCAGACGACACTTATTGAAGCAACTTTTCGAGTGCAGCTGTTCTTGCTAAGTCAGGCACAAGGGCTTTGTTGAGATTCTCTTCCTGTTCCTTTATGTTTCTGACATTTCTGGCAATTCGTTTCTTATATTGGATTTTTTTTTTTTTTTTTTTTTTTTCGTGTCTTCAATTAGCTTGTCCTCATTTTTATAGTGTATAGCTTTTCTATCGTTATTATTTTATTTCTTGCCTTATATTTGGATTTTTTTTTTTTTTTATCCGTGTCTTCAATTAGCTTGCCTTCTCTTTTATAGTGTATAGATTTTCTATCGTTATTATTTCTTGCCTTTTATTGGGATTTTTGTCTGGTATTTACTGTATCTTTTTTTTCATTTCCGTTTGAAGAGGAAAAATAAAAAAAAGGGGGGGGGGGAAATCAGTAGAACTAAAAAAGAGATAGAAGAAGAGAGGGAATAGGAATAAAACAGAGAAAGAATAAAAGTAGGAGGAAGAGGAAGAGGACAAATAAAAGAAGCAGGAGACGAGAAAGAAGAAGACGGAAAGATGAAAGAAAAGGATGAATGAAAAGAAGAAGACAGAGTAGGAGAATAAATGGAGGAGAAGGAAAAGCAGAAGGAAAATAAGGGTTGATTAAGCTGTCTCGTCGCGGGCAAATGTAAGCGGCAATTTATTATGCAAATGACACCAGATTTTGCCTTATAACTTCAAGTTTCAGTGATAAGGGGATAAAGAGAGAGAGAGAGAAAGAGAGAGAGAGAGAGAGTGAGAGAGAGAGAGAGAGAGAGAGAGAGAGAGAGAGAGAGAGAGAAAGAAAGAAAGAAAGAGAGAAAGAAAGAGAAAGAGAGAGAGAGAAAGAAAGAAAGAGAGAGAGAGAGAGAGAGACAGAGAGAGAAAGAGAGAGAGAAAGTAAAAAAAAAATAAGAAGAAAAAAAAT
>BOPN01002626.1:82500-95000 GCA_017312705.2 Penaeus japonicus | reverse complement strand
CAGGAGTACATTTGCTGTTCAATTAGCAAGATAACATTAAGGTATATTTGTACATGACTAAGGGAAGAGAACACTACTGTACCAAAAGTATTACCATGAGGATTGAATTCTTCAGAGACAGACTGATGTTTGATGGACTTGGAAACAAAACTAACCATCAAAACTTTTTGTGTTTGTTATTTGCACAGTTAATAATTCAGAATTATTGCAGTAAATACTTTCATTCTGACCCATCTTTGAAAAAAAAAAATCTCTTATAACAGAGAAATAAAAAGGTACTCTGAAAAACTATCATAATCACTTAATCAAATTTAAGTATCATCACACACCTATTTGGCCAACAACCTGTACACTCTTCCATCCAATCTATCAATAAATATAATGCACGTACAATCAAGAGGTTGGTTTGTTATTCAAAAATCCTTTTTCAAAAACAAACACTGCAAGAGATACTCATGTATGTTAAAACAAGTACAATTCAAGAATATAAATGGCAAGTTAATGACAACACAAGAACAAATATCTTGATATATTTAAGTAAAACAAGATGTGGCTTTGCTGTTGTACATAAGCACTCCCACACAGGAAGAAGTACAAAAGAAAGAACTCATCTTAAACAGATCATTTTGTAATATCTATGTGCAAGAAGCCACTGTTTGAGATTATTTAATACATGCAAAATGTTCAAGTAAAAATCTAGCAAAAAGAAAACACTAAAAATGATTGCTACATATTGCTTCATTTCTATTCACTGCAAACAATCTGTTGTAGTTGGTACATAAAAATTAATAATGCATAAATCAGTGAAACTTGGTCCTATTCAATTTTAACAAATTATTATAAAAAACAGCATTTTTTGACATATAATTCTCGCGTGAGAATCCTATTGACACACAATACACACACACATGTGCACAAGGTCATTGTATGGAAGGGCTAAAGGTACCTACAAATACTTGTAACAATGAACATTCAGAAATCATCAATTTTCAACACTTACAAAGGAAAGTATAAAACAATTTAAGGGGAAGATTGTTAACTTATTGATACTAGTAGCATGAACTATTTCACCATGACTTTGTTTTGATTTCTTGTTACTTTACACAGATGGTTCCACTAATGCTTAGTCACTTACGAGTCATCTTGATTTTTGGGGGGAAAAAGTTTTTATTTTCATTAACATTAATATAATTACCATAACTATTGTTATTATCATAATAATAATAAAAATGATAATAGTAATAAGAATAAAACTTTTCTCCTAAAAATTCAAGGAATAGGGTATTCAGGTTAGATCAATAGGATATATGGGTGAGGTCAGGTAGGGCTACCAATTGACTATTATATGCTTGTGCAACCATTTATGTGTAAAAGATTATAATAATAATAATAATAATAATAATAATAATAATAATAATAATAATAATAATAATAATAATAATAAGGCAAAACCATAGTAAACAATGCATGTTTACATACATTTCCAGCATCAATGAGTTAAAACAAACTGTATCTGAAAAGTCACTGAAGGGAAATTTTCATCCAGTTACCTCCCCCCCCCCCCACACACACAAAAAAAGAAAAAGATGTAGGCCGTAAAATCTATTCCAAAAGGGGTAAATCCATTTCATCTGAATCTTTCACATATACTTGCATATCAATATATACACATGTGTTTTGTGGTATTAAAACTACATATCACAATAAATAAATCTGTATTCCTAAACCAAAAATCTCTGCTACACTAATTCTATCTACAGCAAAATAAAATGGTATCATACAGTCACTCACAGCATAAATTTTCTTCTGTACATTTATACACTGCAACTTGCCAGCATTCATTCAAATTTAGCCAGTCGTAAACCAACATGTCTTTTTTTCTTTTTCTTTTTTTTTATTGGTAAAACTCTCTCCATTGCCTGTGTTAAAATTTGGTATCTGCTATCATGTTCCTTCTATTTCAATATGGGATGTTAATTAACACAGTTTGTGAGGACTGGCATCAGTAACTCATATTTACATTACCTCCAAATACCTCTGACAGGCAAATATGAAATGCTTTATCTGTTATACAAATAGTAGGATACTGTCCTAGACACCAAGAACAAGAAACAGAGAGAAAGAAAGAATGCATCTGTCAGAAGTTTATACATTCTTTAGTTACTAATTCTGGATTGGGTGTACTCAAAAACTGCACATACACTAAAATAAGAATCTAAAGGAAATAGCAAAAACAAAAAACAAAAAAAACTGCAAGAAAATTATGAATCATACCTATTCGTCTAATTTAGAAAAAAAAAAAAAAAAAGGAAACATTAATGGTAGAGAGAAAGAAGAAAAGGAAAAAAAAGTCAAGAGTCCAAGACAGTACCTAAGATTTGTAAGAAAATGCCATCCCTGGAATATCTGGACTATAAGGAAGTAAGTGACTAAAGATGTCACGGTCTCCTATATATCATGTAGCAAAAATGAAAAATCAACCTCAGAAAAAGAAAAAAAGAAAAAAAAATATATAATAAAACAAAACACATACATAATAAATACAGGCAAAACATTTAATATCTGTATGATGGCAGAGCAGTCCTACTATAAGGTCAATTTCATTCAAAAGAAAAACATAAAAAAAAAAATTATCCCATCTTCTCTTTGCTCCCATGGACAGGTACACATTTCTTATATCCTAAACTTATAGTGTAATAAGCCTTCATAATAAACATATATTCATATATATATATATATCTATATATAACAGTACCAGAAACTGCATACAGATCACTCAACGGAGAAATAGCAAAGCAATTTATTGACAAGTGATCTGCAAAACAGCGTGCATAGGAATATTGCAAGTCAGACCACTTTGACGCTCCCGGGAATACAAAGCTCACATACATTCGGTGGCGTGTACATGGAAGGGAATATGGAAGGGGGAGGGGGAGGGGGGGAGAGAGAGGAAAACAAAATATACCAGATGGTGGGGATGTGTCCCAGGGGTAAGTTAGAATTCTGTACTTAGTCTTCATTTCAGCTATGGGTCATGCGAACAGCAGTCAGCAATCACACATAAAAATAGGATTTCTTTTTCTCAACTGATTCCAATATTCAGCCATCAAAAAAGACACCACACATTCGTCTCCATAAACAGTTGTGTATCACTATGTAATCAGATAAAATAAACATGGCAGGTTTTTCCATAGTTGATAAACCACATGAGCTCACTTATCTATGCTAAACTGGCACATTTCAAATAAAATAGCAGTATACCACTACCAACAGTATCATGAAGATCTCAAATCCCTAGAAAAAAAAATATATGATAAATTTCCATTTTCACCTCTTTCTTTTTCTTTACATATTGAGCTGCCATTACTGTCCATACCAAGATTAAAAAGCATCATATCATTGTAATATCTTTCTTATACTGTCATCAGTGTGGTCAATTTAAGATTTCAGGACTTCTTATTTCTTTAATCTCTTGCTTCACTTTTTGGCTAACAAGAAAGTATACTATAATATTATTATGGAGTCAAAAATGCCTCTTCTATCATCAAGCTTCCTTAATTGTTTTCTCTCCATCTTTCTTTTTTTTTTTTTTCTTTCTTTGATTACGTTTACCTGTACATCTTATTGCCCCTATCTCTACAGCAATGGCCTTTTCTATCAATAATAAAAAATCAATACTCAAAAATACAATTTCCCCACCACAGTCTTTCCTAATACTAAAATTCAATCCACCAACATTATGTATTAAAATGACATTTTGAATAAATATCTAATACTTTATTTCCTCTTCTAAGTTCCATTCACCATACTGACAACCTGATTATCATTGCTATCAGCCTCAGAGGTGGCCACAGGAGCACGCAACAGTTGGGCATACTGCAGGAGGACCTCTCTCAGAGAACGCCATAGCTGTGGAGTGCCATTGTTGCTGGCACCTCCAACTTCCACCAGGTGAGGGTACAGCCCAATCAGCTGTGCCCAGGTCATACTGTCCACTGTAAGGGAAGAAGTTATATCTATTAACTAATTTTTACTTCATGAAAATTTCCAAATCATCCAAATCCACACCTTTTCAAATATCAAGGGCTAAGAGAAAACACTGCAACACATTGCTGAGAAAGTTTACTGCAAAGAGATGCATTAAAGAGATGCTTATGTCCACATCATTTGACTTTTCTTACTAACTGGGCTTTTTGGTATATCAACCCAGGCATAACCTGTGCCATTTTTAGAAAATGTAAACTCGAGGGTATGGAAAAATAATACAGTTAATCAATATGGTATTTACATTTTAACACAGAGAAATTATACCTCATGGAAAATAGAAAAAAACACCAGATGCATTCAAAAAGTGTTACACTTACATAATGAAAGTACGCTAAGCATATGGATCATTTGTAATCCCCTAGAAAAAATTATGAGATAAAATCTAATAAATCTTTCTTAGCCAATTACCTTTCTCAACTGGTGCAGTCTTTAAGGATTTCAGCAACGTTGCTATGGCCTTTAATACAAAACTTATTTCAGCTATTCTATGCCTGAAAAAAACAAAAAAACAAGACATTAATAAACTGCAGTAAGTGTAAATCAAATCTCATATGCACAGTATTCCTACAAAAGTAGAAATACATCAATGATGGCCTAAAACAGTATCCAGCCTATCAAGCACATACCATATTTATGACTAAATCCAAAATATATCATACTAAACCAAAAGACCCAGAGAAATAAACACACCTCGGCAGTGGCGCTTTCCCACTCAGCTTCTCGTCTTCCACATATTTAACTAGGACTTCTCTAAACCGATGAAGCAGGGACGTGACAGCCAATTTCGTGGTTGCATGAGGAGCTGCTCCTAATTTGTCCATGTTTCCTGTTGAGCCTTGACCTGTTGTGCAAGAGTAAAACATAAATTACTTTTAAAATGCTCCTAACAAGCAAATACATGGTTTTCTTTTCTCTTTCATACACATACTACATCCACTCTGACTAGATCCATTTCAAGGCTTAAATCAAAATTTAATTCAATAGTCCCAGAATATTCATATCTCACAGATTTCACTTTTATTTTTCTTCTTTTTTCATCAAACATTAATTTTCACCAGTACCACCAAAAGCACAAACCTGAGCCGTCCAGCTTGACATCAAAATCGGTTGGTGCCAGTAGTGAGAACTGGAGGAGGGTCTCAAAGCAGGTCTTTGCAAACTCTTCTCGCAGCTTGAAACCTTCGCACTCTACGGAAGACAAATCACTTCAGTTATAAGGACGACGATTTGTGAGTCTACATGCATTTACATATCTACATCTGTATGTATGTATGTATGTATGTATGTATGTATGTATGTATGTATGTATGTATGTATGTATGTATGTATGTATGTATGTATGTATGTATGTATGTGTGTATGTATGTGTGTATGCATGCAAGTATGTAAGCATGTATGTATGTATGTATATATGTATGTATGTATGTATGTATGTATGTATGTATGTATGTATGTATGTATGTATGTATGTATGTATGTATGTATGTATGTATGTATGTATGTATGTATGTATGTATGTATGTATGTATGTATGTATGTATGTATGATGTATGATGTATGATTATGATGTATATATATATATATATATATATATATATATATATATATATATATATATATATATATATATATATATATATATGTTTATGTTTATGTATATGTATATGTATATGTATATGTATATGTATATGTATATGTGCGTATGTGCATATGTGCGTATGTGCGTATGTGCGTATGTGAGTTCATGTATAAGTGCATATGTGCAGATGTACATGTGTAGATATGTACGCATGTTTGAGGCACATACATTTGATGTTAGTATGTTTGATGTTCATATGTTGGTATGTTGGTATGTTGGTATGTTGTTATGTTGGTATGTTGGTATGTTTGTATGTTTGTATGTTCATATTTTCATATTTTCATACATTCATACATTTGTACAATCATACATTCGTATAATCGTACATTTGTAAGTTCGTACGTTTATATGGTCGTGTGTTTGTATGCTTGTATGTTCATATGGTAGATATACATATGTATACATATATTGTATGTTGTATTGTTTCACATATAATTATAAATACATCATACATAATTCAAATTTTCCAAATATTAAAACTTCTCACCTGAATCACCTCCTGATGCAGATTCTATGGAGCCCTTATTAAGTAGTACCATAATGGAGACGATAAAGTCACTGGGAGTTGTAGAAGCATACGGCAGGATTTCCTCACGTATGAGTTCCACAACTTGGCAGTCTATGCTCTCATCTCTCTCAGCATCTTCACTACTTTGGTTTGCTGGGGGTGGGCTGAAATGCATTTTTTTTAATTTTTTTATTCATTCATCATCTCTTTATTATTCCATTTTCTTACTGTTTACTTTCTCAAATCACCTTTCCTTTTTTTATTTTCAAGTGGTTAGAGAGACAAAAAACAATAAAATAATCTGTTATTCTCCAGCCTCTGGTAAGACCATCTATTCATTTGTTGCTTTATTTCTCTCTTTGATAATCTTTACTCTTATTATCCATTCATACATGCACCTAATTCCTTTTCTCTTTCGCATTTACTCCTTTCAAAATATGAATACCATAAATCCCTTCATATCTAAGCAAATGAAATGAGCTCTCACCTTTCTGAAAATAGGAAACTCTCTAGGGCAGTTGCTAAGACAGGCCACATTTCCCGGAAGTGAGTCGGGTGTTCTCTTGCAAGTTGCAGGCCTTCCTGTAGCACTGCCAAGAGTGTTGTAATGGCCAGCTTCCATGTGGTCTGCGCTGGGCAACGGTACTTTTTGTGGAGGGGCATTGTAATACCCTGTGGAGTCAGAAATTAGCAGATGCATTGATAAATTAGTAGAAAAATATCTTGAGCTGCTTATCAGTGCTGTGTGCTTGAACGACTTGGCAACTTACAAGTGAAATTGCTTACATGAATGTGAAAAGCATAGACAAGTTATTTTTATGGCTGGTTTATCCCTCATCAAAGGAAAAAAAGAAAATGTGTCATCAAGGAAACAAATAAGTACCGACTGAAGTGACATACCTGTATAATATTCTTCAAGACTTGAGCTTCTATCACCTCCTTCCAGGCACAGGTGGTTTGGTACAGAGTCACCAACATGGACATGGAACGCTCAGCAAATGGCACGAAGTTCATCGTCACCCAGTCTGCCTGTAAATAGAACTAACGTTTGCGAGATAACTGATACATCTTCATTTGAACCAAAAGAGGGAATTGCTTTCAATTGTTCAAATGATCAGTAAATTTTTAAAAAATACATGATTACATGTTTAGACTTCATATATTACCTAACAGTAACTGTGCACATACTGTATATCCAAAGGTATATGTTCAAAAACATACACAATGAAAAATTAATTAATTGATAAATGAACAAATCATTCCATACAATCCAACATTAAAACAAAGACACTTACTGAGCCCTTGGTGGTGTGAGGTCTTGTTAGGACATTCCCGTAGCTTGGAGCTTGACAACTGTAGTGTGAAAACTGGAGAAGTAAACTGAAGAGTTCAGGGACCATAGCTCTGGATGATACACTTCCTTCCGTTACCTTCATAAGAAAGGAAAAATTAATTCCTTTCATAAACAAATATGTAAATGCATTAAGAAGCATAGAACAAGAGATATAGAGACAGATCTTCTTCTAGGCATAAATCTAACTTCATCCAAGTATTATCCCATCTCCTCAGCTATTTCAAAAAATGTGAGTTACATACATTAAAAACTCATCAACTAAATCATACAATAATATCAGCTCACCCACCTCCTTTTCTATCACTGTGAGAGCCTGCAACACACCTTCTTGAAGAGGTGTTACCACAACATCTGTGAATGATGGGTGAATGAAGGGTGATGATTCCCCATGAACAGGAACAGATACACAGCCAGACAGCACTGCTGCCAGTCGCGTAAAATCACTGACAACAAATCTGTGAGATAAAGAGGGAAACCTGATATGGGACATCTATTTTTTTAAGATCTAAGAGTTAACTAATACTAGAATGTATATTATGTTTTATCCATTTAAATATACTGCAAAAGATAATTAGGGATTCCAATATCTTGTTTAAAAAATAATAAAAAATGCCTAAGAACCATTACTGGTGTTATTCCCTCAATTTGTAACCTTACCTTTTTCTCCTTTTCTGTAACATCTTACCTTGGCTTTATATGTTGGAAAAGGTGTGGGAAAATGTGAACCAAGGCAGTGAGGAAAGGTTGAGAAGGAATATATGCATCAGAACCTCTCGTCACTTCTTCTGGAGGAGGTTTGGTTACCTCTGTCCCGATGGTGTGCCACACCTGCACAAAAGAGAGGCATAATTAAGTGGTATTCTCTTTTGAACCAGGCATGTCTTTTGCCTGGCAGCATTCACTACAAAGTCAGTTAATGTATGGTTAAGAATTATTTTCTCACTATTATGAAATGAAGAGGATGATTGTATTGGTCTACAAATTGGTGTCTCTAAGAGTCTCTTTCCTTAGTGTGTTTGTGATCAACTAAACACATATCTTAAAAAGAGATGTTCAACAAAAGAGCTGCTGCATAACCCTGAAGTTGATGTTCTAGTCTGTGTTGGATGTATGAGCAAGAAAAATGACTGATCATAAAAAGACCAATATTCAATTTAAAAAGTTTGGCCAAACAAAATCACTCTCACTCTCTGAACCATCATGAAAACACAGGTGTCAAACTCACTTTCCAAGCAGTGTTCCAATTTGCTATGGAATCTTCTGGAAGGGGAGACTGTAGACTTGATGAGGAACTTAGGTCATCTGAGGACCCTGAGGAGACAACAGTAGATGACCGTCCAGCCTGAAGCATCTCCTGAAGTGACTTGAGGGCAGCTAAGGATACCTGTTGGAGAAAGGTTGGAAATTACTAAAGGAACCATGTGTACATCATTCACCTATTGAATGTTTATAGCCAGAAGAGCAATCATGAACTTGTATTACTTTTAAAGACTAAAACAGTTGCAATTTACTTATTCATTCATTATCTTACCCACTCACTCACCCACTTTCTTGCTCACATTCCTTTACTCCGTCACTCCCTTACTTCTTCATTCATTCATTCACTCATTCACAAATTCACTGAACCACATGCTCTCAAAAACTCACTTGCTCACTCTCACTCAATCCCATGTACTTTCTGATGAACTCCCTCACTTTCTTATCTTCATGTATCTCTGCATCATCCAAACATAACCAAGTAGTTTTATCTACTAATTTCATTTTCTCTCATGCCTACTCTCTGCAAGTCCACAACTTTAACTCACCTCATTGCTTTTGGAGAGTGCTGCTGTATGAATGAAGTCTAGCAGGAGAGCCCATGCTCGTGGGAAGTCACCCAATCCTTGAAGGATCTTCTGCTTTGTACTGAACACCCTCGCTACCCCAGATAGGGTCAGCACCTGGTAATTAAGAATGTTTGCTTTTAGCTGTATCTTCTGTTTGTATCATCAAACAAATTGAATGTACTACTGGCCAACTGGTTTCTTTTAGCCAAACAGAAATCTATCCAGCCCATCAAAAAACTGCATACAAAACATAATCTCTCTATCCCATCAAAATACTGCATACAAAACATATTCCAGTTTTATGGAGGAAAATAATGAAATCTTGTGAATCTTTAGGCAACAACTGATTTTGGATCAAGATTCTTTAATCAATCAGCTAATTCAGCTACACCAGAGTACCAGAAAAAATGACATAATCCTTTTCCATTCCAGTGAAGCTCTACTAACCTGTGTCTCAGCCCATTGTTTCTGCTGAGTGTTGCGAGAGTGGTGTATCAAAATATTGCCTCCTTGGTCCACCTTATCTGTGCTTGCAGAATCTGACAACTGACGCACTTTGTCCAGCAGAGGAAACAATACCTTCGGATAGGAACAAAAAATAATAAATAAACTTTATATATATCTAAAATAGTAACACTTGTATATTCATTTTATATTCTTGATTATTTCAGATTATCTTCTAAAAGTTATATCCTACCTGCCACAAGACTGCTTGCCAAGTCTGGTTGTGGAGTAATGCACCATGAGCGGCAATTGTGGAGAATAACGTCTGACCTGCAGACTTACGAACTGCTGGCCTCGAGTCAACACATAAATCACCTAAAATATATGGAGTGTCATTGATGGCTAAACAGTTTCTGTAAACTTTCTTACATAATCTTTAAAACAATTTTGTTACTTATGTGCTACTAATCATATCATTTGCAAAACCTTCTTTGAAAACCACACCATTCAGCTCATTCCAAAAGTAGGGCTTAATATGAACATCACACAAATAAATGACCCATTCTAATACACTCAAAATAACATAAAAACTTCTGACAACCTAGTCTAGCATAGAGGCACATCCACAATTTGTCAAAAGGCGGCATGTTGGGCACCCCTGGGAAATCAGGGAATACTTGGTTGTCAGAGGTAAGGGAGGCACGGAGCTTCTCTTGATTCTGGTAGAAGTAGTCTGAGATGTTCCACTTAAATAAAGAAACACAGGTGTATATAAGTAATCTTGCTTTAATCATTTGAGCTAACTATGAACATAAACATCATGACAAACACACAACAAGACACATTTAAATAAATAATACAATATCATATAACTGACCATAAGGCCAATGGCAGTGAGAGAGATGTTCAACTCCTGGGTCTGAGAACCAAACTTAGCAGCCGTATCCACAGTAAGAGGCAGGCAAGCCCACGGCATGAGTGGCAGGAAATCTGTAACCACCAATTGCAGGCACTGGAAAGCTAGTCGAACCAGATGCTCACTGGAATGGAGTGGAAGGAAGAGGAATCATCAACTGTAACAGAGTATATACTCAGCCAATATTACCATGATAAAACTATAAAGGCAAAACCTTTATTCAGTCCCTAAATGCTTAAAGGACAATAAAAATATGTGCAGAGACTCAGACCACAATTTGCATTTTTTTTAATACTCTGCTGTAAAACTTAAATCATGTGATTTTTTGACTATTAGGTCTCGCCTGGAAGTATATGAAAACTCTGCATCTCTGAGCACAATTATACTTTAATCCCTACAGAAATGCACTAAATAAGCACTTATATATATGCAAAAAAAAAATAGTTGTATTTCTGGAATTTACATTTACATTTAACATACCAGTCCTTCATGGGTGAAGATAATTTAACTAAATTCAGATTATCCAAACACAAACTGAATTCACTTTGGTCATTCCTAGTTTTTCTACTACTTGCCCATCATATCTTACAATATATCTATCCTTATCAACCATCACCCATCCACTTCAAATTTCAGTAATGCTTTCATATAACCCACAAACACACCTGTGATTGTCATTAATAGCTCCAATAATATTAAGTATCAAAGGCCAGCCATGATGCAGGAGCTCTCCACAGGAGTGGAGTATATGCAAGAGGGACTCGAGCTGCTTTTGCCTCACATCCGGGTGGCCTACTAGTGATATCTCTGATAACGGAGACAGCAAAAGTGTCTGCAGTTTCTGTAATGAAAAAAACAAGGGAATTTTAGATTATATAAGCCATTATGCTATCTACATAGCTTAAACTGAAGAGTCTATCTTTTATTCTACCCTCAATATTTTTATTTTTTACTTACAAATTACCTAAGAGATTTCAACATCAGTCATATATGAATCTGACAATTCTGTGTCTTTCTTTCATTTTGTTTTTCTAATATCTTTCTTCATCTGCTTTGTAATCAAATAAGATAAAAACAAAAAAAAATAAATGTCTACCTGATTATCTTTCAGAGGAGGGTTGTGCTTGTGTGTGAGCGCAGCCTTAACCAAGTATGTGACAGCCTCCACACCCCATTCTCTCATCCGAACATGTGGATGTTGGCACACGTCTAAGAGGTGATTGGTCACTGGCCTCCACAGTACTTCCACTCTCCCAAGGTTAACCACCCCTGCCAATGCAAGAAGTCTCATAAACATATTAGAACTAACATGTTTAAGCAATAACAGTGAATCATGCTAATCATTCCTGTCCAAGATTGAAGCTTCAAAAATCACAGAGCAACAGGTAATACATAATATTCTAACACATACATATATATTCATCAAACTTTTTTTCTATATCTCAGCTTCTTTTAGATATACTAATGAAAATGTCAGGTTGTCTAAGTAACAAATCTAAAAATTAATTGCTTGCCACCAGAACCTTACCAGTTTCAAGCAATTTTGCTACAGCAAACAAAGAGGGTTCTCTGTTGGTATATGCTAACTCCATTGACTCCCGAGAGAGCTGGCAGAGAGCATCAATGAGGTGGTGAAGGGCAACATCATCCAAATGCTGCGAGGACTCAAACAAACGGCTCAGCATAGAAGAAAGAACAGGAAGGTCTGCTATCACAGCTGTTGTTATGACAGCATTGGTCTCGGTTGTGCTTCTTCCAGCCTAAGA
>BOPN01002626.1:62500-72500 GCA_017312705.2 Penaeus japonicus | reverse complement strand
AAAACAAAAACACATGTCCAGACAGACAAACACAAGCGATGGCATGCAGGGCAGCAGGCGAAGTGAGGGGGAGGAAGGAAGAGACTCACATCATGGAAAATGGTCGGATAAGTGGTGAGGATGGACTCAAGCAGTTCCAGACCAAACGTTCTCATCCCATCGTCAAAGCCTGTCTTTTAGCACAAATGTAAACAAAAAGAGGGCGGAAATCAATGTAAAAGAAAGAAATCATAGTAAACAAAATTAAGCTCTTCTCTTGATCTTGGAAATTAAAATGGGGAAAAAAGTGGGGAGAAAAAAATTCTAATAGTGCAGAAATAATAAAATTATGGACGATATTAAAAAGATAAAAACCTCTTTAAAGTTTTTCTGTTAGTTTCTATTATTTTTCTGAACACATTCTAAATTGCCACTACATGCTGCCTCTTTTTATCTCTTTCTTTCTTTCTTTTTTAATAGGCAGTAAATGGCTAAAGCCCCTTGCTATAATGAATATTATGTGAACTCTGAAAACAGAAAATCTTGGTAATGTACTATAAGAAGAAAAAGTAAAATGGCCTCCAGATTTTAAAAAAACAAATAAAACATGAATATTATGAAACAAATAAAAAACACTTCCGAGATTAAAGCTCTTAACACCAATGGCAAGATTTATGAAAGATCTTACTGCATTTCCCTCCAGGCTTTAATTATTCTTTCTGACAGTCCAACTTTAAAGAGGTTTAGTACAAACAAAAAAAAAATAAAGAGTAATGCCAATCAATGCATAGAGAGCAAACACCTACCAAACTCTTGCAATAGATTGAAAATAATAATGAAAAAGGGGGAAAAAACAAAGTAAGTTTAAATACACTTACATGGTAAAAAACAGTGGGGAATGTTGTAAGGACGGACTCGAGGAGTTCTAAGCCAAAGGTGCGGGTCATTTCCGTGAGACCCAGTAACCACAGGGGCTGGTCGGCATTTACAAGCTGCACCAGGTCCTAAAGGGGGATGAGACAGAGCAAACAGATATGTTATATAAGAGCAAGAAGTGCCTTTCCTATTATGATAGTTATTTTCAGTAACATCTACGAATGCTTACATTTCCTGAAATATCATACAAAATATTATAATTTGGAGTTTCAGTGACAAGTTACAATGTTATAAGACAAGAAACCTGACTAACAGATTTTCTTATCATAATAATAAAGTATTAATCCCTGAAGGCCTATTAGCCACCTGTGCAATCTTTACTCTTTACAACAAATGCGCACAAGCTGTCAAAAACTGGCAGACTTTTTTTTTTTAATGTCTTCGACTGTGAATGAGATATATGAAGCATCCACTTATATGTCTGGGTACTGTTTGGCAAGTTCTCTCCATCCATATCATATCCATAGCCCCAATTCTCTTGTAGGCACCCCTCCCCTAGACAAATTATACAGCTGTGTACCCAATCCTTCTTTCTGGTGAATGTGAAATAGTAATTCAGGTTCATCTAAATCATTCAAAAATGTAGTTAAATTCTCTGCTTCTATGGATTCTTAATAATCATTGCCCTTATTAATAGGATTCTTAATAATCACTGCATTCATTAATAGGATTCTTAATAATCACTGCCCTTATTAATACATAATAACTGCTTGAGTAAGTTATAGAAATTCTATATAAAAAAATACATACAGGAAGAAGAAATATCTAAACAAAGACTTTACAATTAACCCATAAAACAATTTCTTCCATATCTGTCATACATACATCAATTTCCTACGCAACTACACGCCGGAGTGGAGAGTAAGATCCACGTACCTGGAACATGAGATACGCATCGGCTGCAGCAGGTCTCAAGGTCTTTGGTGAACTAGAACTCAATACCTTCAACTCCTCAAGGTTCACGCTCTCATCCGAGTCATTTTTGTTTCCCCTGGGAGATTAGAGAGAAAAGACAAGAACCTTAATGAGGGGTGGGGGAAACAGTTGGTCTTAGTTAAAAAAAAATAATCATAGTAAGGTAAGAATAATTAATTATGGAGTGCTGTCTCTTGTGTCCATGAACTGTAACATTACACAAAGACAGTGTAAATATAAAAGTGTGATTGTAAAAATTAAAGCTGCATTTAACAATACTGTAAATTTAATATCAGCATATCAATAACAGCATCAGAATTTTTAAAAATAATGATAAATTACTGTTTCCCTAAATAAACCCAAGAACCACTTACTCATCTTCCTGATAGTGCTTGGCATCCTCTGCAACAACCCTTTCAAACACCACACTCACAAGCTGGCGCACTGTGGCACTGGCAGTATTTACAACAGTAGCATCCTTTGTGAAATGTAGTCGAAAACATAAAACTAGTGCCTGGAATGTAAAAATAAATTTATATAAATAAAGAAAAAGTTGTATATAAAAAAATTGAAACAACTTAACACTTAAGCATATTCTCCATTCAAATTTCTTTAGATCTTCTGAAATGTTAAAGTATATCAAAATATTGAAATAAACAATAATTTACATAGTATAATAAAAAATAATAATAATAATAATAAACCTGTCTAATATATGCCCTTTTTTTTGGGGGGGAGCTGGATTTTCATTTTTCAATCACATTACAGATAAATACTTCAATGTATTAAAAAATCATAAGATTTTTTTAGTTTTTCTAGGTGTGTCATATCCAAAATAAGGTTAACCCCCTCACACCAGTTAATACATCTGAGCATATGTGCTTGACAGGACCCACTTAACATTTGCGAATATTTTCATAATTTACAGGCATGACTGTGATAAGTGACAAAATCATCATATATTCGTTATAAATGCTTAGTAGATGACCATGACTATCCAAAAATGTGGGGAAAAAAAAAAATACAATATCGATATTTTTCTCTCACCTTTGCAAGGTTTGGTCCCTGGATCACAGTGCTTGTAGTAAGTAATAATGTCACCGTCTGGAGAACCTTAAGTTCTTCCACACCTGTTTCCATCAGCATCCATAGTGTCTCCACAACATGCTCTCCACTACTCTCATCAACGACGTCAGCCACGATTAGGCGTTGCATTATTGCTAAAGCGAGCTGCATTGATAAGAGAGTAAAATAATAATAATTATAAAAGGATATCTTTGTATTATATGTGTAACTATTAAACTAACTATTAATTTCTAATAAACAATGAACAATATCCAAAGTAAGGTAATCTTTATGGCTATCTATGTAAACATAGAGGGAACACAAATGTGACATTAATATATAGCAATTATCATGGAATCCCTTTATCATATCATTAAAATATCAACTGTAAATCAACAAAACTGGGAAAAAATGTTACAAACATAAAATATAATAGAATGAGAGATATCATGAATCAAATTGTATTTTGTCTACTACATCTTATTTTCCATCTACTTTTTCTCCTTCTATATTTGCAAGCAATATGTCACACTGTAGCTTAGCCTTACCTTGACAATTTTGGGGTCCTTCGTTTCTGCAGCCTGCACGAGTGGGTAAAGTATCTGGGAGGTAATTTGGGCCAGCGAGGACTGGGGGTTCATCGCTGCCCCCCGGACTTTGATAATGGCTTCCTCACAGGACTGAAGTAAATTGCATAAATAAGCAATATAAAATTATACTGACAAAAATATAATTAACATACATGTCACTTGGAGATAACTTAATAAGATAAAATCATTAAAATCAATATTCTGGTATATCTTTGTATGATTTTGGAAACAGTTTTATCACTCTCTAACAAAGAATAGATAACATTCTCTGTCCATTTCCTATCAAAAAAAGATAAATATTTAACACACACAAAAAACATATTTTTTCACTTACATCTTTAATGTGAGGGTATCTTTTTTTAGTCTCCATGCAGAGTGACTTGAGGTCATTCTGCAAGGCATCGAGGATCTTGGCTGCTCTCCCTTCATTAGACATGACTGCGGAATTCATGTGCTACAGGCAGATGTCACAGTTCTCTCCAGATCTTGTATTTTCTTCCCCCCTTTTGTCTCTTGGTGTATTTTCTTCTTTCTTTATATCTTTTCTCTTCTTTTTGCCACACCTGCAAAGAATTCAAGATTTTGTATATCAGGAGATGGGTGACAAAGACGTGAAGCCTTATGCTTTTTAAGCTTTTTAAGCTTTGCCACACCCTTATGCATTATTTTAGCAAACAAACTTTACAAGAACTAAATAGATTAAATATATAATTTTTTGTTCAAATGGTGGCAAGGGCTTGATACATTTCATTTCTACAAATACATTAATCGAATCTGTATAGATTACGTATGAAGTCTAAAATGAGTATAATTCTTTATATTTCCTTTTATATGTATCCCACAGATAAATATTATGTAATATTTCAAATAAATTGGTCTTTTTTTGCACAGATCCAGTAACACTTCCAAAACAAGTAAAACCCTGCTTTTCATTTGACATTATTTGCTTATAACATGTCCTTCTAACAGACTTAAAAGTTTTACTATGCCAAAGGCAAAAGGATAAGTAACCAAATATCATTTGCTAATGCCACCAAATTATTGCTTCTGCATGACATCAGATACCATTTTGCTGTATAACCCCCCTCCCCCCACAATAAAAAAAAATGGCTAAAATCTTTTAAATCAACTCCAAAACAGTTCACAAGAACATTAAAAGAATTCATGACAATATGAACAATAAAAAGGCAAAGTTCTTGTAAACAACAAAGAAATAAGACCAAAGAAAATATCATAAATAAGTTAGAAGCCACAGAGTGCAGCATGAGGTTGTGTTTCAAGGATCAAGTGTAAAGTCAATGTCATGATGAATAGCATGACCAAGGAGCCTTATTTTTACTCTCTGTGACACAGCAACTTTCTTCTCTAGGCTAAGATGTGGTGAGACACTGCATGATGTAATGCTTCTGAGTAAATCATGCATTATTGTTAGAAAAAAATGGATGTATCACTAGTGAAAGATAAACATATAAAAAATAAGTTGATGATTCTTAGAATGTCATGTCCCAGCATTACACAAACTGTTTATGTGTCATTCACACCCCCTTTTAAACCCCATAGCCTGTGTCATGATGATTAATGTAGAAGTTTCAACTCAACACATTCCTTGAAAATACTATGTATATTTATGAGAATAATAGAAAAGACTAAAACAAGAAGGAATAACTAAAGATAACTGAAATTGTTTGGCTTCCATAGTAAGTAAATTACACCCAAAACAAAAAACTCATTGGTCACAACTGTATACCAACAGTACCACTCTTACAGATAAAAGGGGTATAAATGAGACTGAACATTTTCACAACACAAGAGATGTAATTTACGCATTGCCGGTTACCCCATATTCAGAACTACATGTAGTTCTGAAGACAGGGTAACCCGAAACGCGTAAATTACATCTCTTGTGTTGTGAAAATATTCAGTCTCATTTATTACCCTTTTATCCATTTGTCACAATGAACTCAGTTCATACCACTCTTACAATGAGTACCAACTTTCTATATCAATGTAAAGGGGAATTTGAATATTAATTTACAATCTTACAATGAATACCTACCTTCTATATTAATGTAAAGGGGAATTTAAATATAAACAAAAACAATCTTAAAAATGACAATTTCTAAAGTTTTAGCATCTTTGTTTTTAATGTAAATAATCCAGAAAACACAATCAAATGAAGTAAATCATTCTAGGCTAAGGAACTCAGAAGTCGTACAATACTCTCAAACTGAAAAAGATAGTAGTCTAACTCATTCCGATACACACCATATCTTTTTTTGTCTTTTTTTATTGGTTCTTTATCTCTGAGTATCGGGAAAAAAAAGTGAAGAGCATACAGCATTAGACTCAAATGAATCTGCAGATATTCCCTTTGCCTTCTATCCTCGCAGCCTGAAACTATACAACCTAGCCTCTGATCTGGTAATGTTATCTCCTCAATCATGCACAAGGTACATAAAAAGGAAAATGCTACCAAAAGAAATGTGGAGGGGAGTCTTGCACACATTTGAACTGCTGCCTGGTAGAGCAGTTAATTAGCAACTCAAATATAGAGGAAAAGGGATTGACTGATGCACTGCCTTCTTTTTTCAATCACTGAGTTAATAGCTTCTTGGACGGATAAATTGGAAAGAAGGAAAGTAAATGAAAGGAAAGCATAAGGGTGGGAAGATGGGAGAGTGGGAAGAGGGGAGAGTGGGAGGAAGCGAGAGATGGGCTCCGAGAAAGTGAAAATGAAAGAAAATAGGGGAAGAGAGGAAAATTTACATATAATGAATACATTGACATAGCAACCTAACTAACATGACTGATCCGACTGACCCGACATATCCAAATGAAATACTTGAGAAATTGTCTTATCTTGTCTGTCCTAAATTAAATATTTACTAAAATGTGTAGAGTAAGAAGACGAAGTCTTTAAAAAGGCAGACTGTTTTTCTGCCAATACAACTTTTTTTCCTAATATTTGTAATCAAACTATACAATAGACGTATAATTAGTATAAAATGAACAAAAATCTCTAAACATTATTTTGGTGATCATTACCAATCAACAAGTTAACTCTTTAATAACTTATAGCAAATACATAGGTACTATATAAAAGACAGATGAAATGTTTAAAATAAGGAATTCGTCAAAACTTGACCTTGACAACTATACATAGCTGAGATTTGTTGGCCTTTGCCAAAACACAAAACAAGGAGGACATGCCATTGCTTTGTTCAGTCCTATTCTAACTTTGAGCTCTGCCTCTATTTTGTTACACTGTATGCTAAGTCAGGTATATTGTTGCCTCCTTACTACAATCTTTTTACCCATTTTATATACAAATGAAAAATTTCACAGTTTTATATGATAAACATCAGCTTCACTATAAACTTGATCCGTACTTGTGGCTAGGGGTATGGCAAAGGAATGTATCCTTTAGTTTAGAGGTTAAATGTGTCAGAAAATAAGGGACACAATCATGGCTTTTACTAAAAACAGTAAAATTGAATTGAAAGTAAAGAAGTTGTTTAATGATTATCAAGGAGATGCATTTTTTCATTAAAGTGTGTTTATTTAGCAAGAGAAGCATCTTTTGCAAAAACTTAATGAAGATTATCAGGCTACTCATAAGTTCAGATGACTCCTTATCACGTGTTGTCTATCAGTGTATCATACCACATGATTCAAGTCGCATCCGGCAGTTCTTGTTTAACCCATTCACGCCGGGGCCATTCCGGCTTTGCACGGTCGCTATACCGAGGTTTACGAACGCATCATCCGAACGCTTCGAGATTCTCGGGCACACGGGCCGCGAGCCTGGGCTGCCCGCTCACTCACCCCGAGCGCCGGCCTTGGCCAGATATCTCGGCGGCAGCGTCTGACGCGAAAACCACGAAACGTGTCAGCACGTCATCCGGCGTGTGTGGGTTAAACACGGCAGAAAGGAGTACCATTGTAGGAGGCTGTATTGATTATGATAGGGTCTATACATTAATGAGGCACCCATAAGTTTTCTCTTCAAATAAGGGAACAATCAAGTGCTATTCTACTAGAATATAAAAGGTAAATGTTTATTAGTCTTGATTGTAGTCAGTGTGCATCATAGATGACTTTTACCATGAGCACTTTTTTTTTCTTAGCCTTTTTTCAAAATGTTCTACAGTATGCAGAATCCAAGCACATGTACAATCTGAGAATCACCCATAAAAAAGAAACTTATTTAACACAGATCCCTCATGCCTGCAGAATAGGAAGGGCAGGTGTTAACACAGAAATTATTGATTTAAAATAGAATTATCACATTCATTCCAATCAGTCTCTCTCTCTGTCTCTTTCATGCACATGCACATCCACAGGCACATGCACATGCACACGCAAACGCACACGCACACACACGCGCACGCACACACGCACACACACAAGCACACGCACAAACACAAACACACGCACAAGCACGCACACAAGCACGCACACAAGTACACACACAAGTACTCACACAAGCACACACACAAATGCACACACATGCACACACACATGCACACAAGCATGCACACAAGCACACACACACAAGCTCACACACAAGCACTCACACAAGCACACACACAAGTACACACACAAGCACACACACAAATGCACACAAGCACGCACACAAGCACGCACAAAAAAGCACAAACACAAGCACACACACAAGCACAAACACAAGCACACACAAGTACACACACAAGCACACACACAAGTACACACACAAGTACACACACAAGCACACACACAAGTACACACACAAGCACACACACACAAGCACACACACAAGTACACACACAAGTACACACATGCACACACAAATGCACACAAGCACGCACAAAAAAGCACAAACACAAGCACACACACACAAGCACACACACAAGTACACACACAAGTACACACATGCACACACACACATGCACACACATGCACACATACACATGCACATATACACACACACACACACACGCGCACGCACACGCACATGCACACACACACACATGCACACACACACACACACATGCACGTACACGCACATGCACACACACACACGCACATGCACACAGACACACGCACATGCACACAGACACATGCACACACACGCACATGCATACGCACACACACAGGTACAGGCACAGGTACAGGCACAGGTACAGGTACAGGCACAGGCAAAGAGAGAGGTACATGCATACACACATACAAGCACAAAAAAAGCAAAACATTCATATACCTTCTCTGTGAAAGACACAAAGTTACAGTTAATGACAATGAGATTTTCACAGAAAAGAACATATGGAATCTACATGAGATCTAAGACACACTTCATCTATGACATTTTTGAGGCAAATTGTAAATAAACAGCCCAGGGTATTAGGCTTACGGGTTTGAAATATCCTGGCACTTCTACCATTTGGAGCCAAAACATCCCTGTCGGCAATGAGTGTGGTTTATTCCATTAAGACTTTCCAATAGTTGGAATGAGTTCCCTAAGATTTATTATTTAAGTTGGCCCTTCAGCCTGTAGGCTTTGATTGGTAACGGGCATATCTATAGTTTTACTGGCTGATTTTATGTGTCTTATTTTACATTATTTTATTCCATATTCATTCTTCCTTGGCTTCATATTCCTCATAATTTCTCTGATATACATAATGCCCTCCCCTGCTATCAGGACTATCAAATCAAGATCATTAGCTGTATTTGGAATTGCACTGATCAAAATCATTGCTGAATCTTAAAAAACTTATATTTTGATTGAAATTTAATATCTTTACCAGAAAAATAGACACATTGGTCTTGGAAAAAATTACCAAGACTTGTGACAAAACTGAATATTGGTTATATTCTAATTTCTTTTAACTACATGAGAAATTTTAATTAGACTGGGGAGTCATGTTGTCATTATCATAAAATTTACTTGAAAACTACAGTTTCTGTAAAATAAAATAAAAAATGCAAAAACAATCTAACACATTACAAGTGTTCATTAGGTCTTGTATAGGTTGATGACATTCTCATGACCTTTGACAAATCAATCATTAACTTATATGTTTCATGTTACTTTACAGTTTCACATTTAAATTTTCTTCAATGCGTTACATTTATATTTTTCTTTGCACTGCATTCCCTGTCAGAAACGTGAAAAAACACATCCTCCCCACAAATACAAAATAAAACTTCCACAGTCACAACCTTCATTGTCAAGTCGTACAATGTCAACAATCACGCATCTTAAAACATATAACAAAGAATAAACATCAAGATCCAGTGCATAAAAGCTAATGATGAACCTGTTCCATCGGTGTCAGAGCTGTCACTACAAGTTACTACGGTAAACATCTAACATCTACGTATCACACCCTACCCAGGCCTCGGTTACCTCTTATTAGGCACGGAAACGTCACTCTTGATCACTGCAATGCCACTCCTCCGCCGTCCATGGCATCTTGGTTGGAAAAAGAGGCGAAATAGCGGTGAAAAGAGCCACAGAAACGGAACTCCCAGCT
>BOPN01002626.1:12500-15000 GCA_017312705.2 Penaeus japonicus | reverse complement strand
TCTTTGCTTTCGAGAATGAAAATTCTTTGCTTTCGAAAATGAAAATTCTTTGCTTTCGAAAATGAAAATTCTTTGCTTTCAAAAATGAAAATTCTTTGCTTTCGAAAATGAAAATTCTTTGCTTTCAAAAATGAAAATTCTTTGATTTCGAGAATGAAAATTCTTTGCTTTCGAGAATGAAAATTCTTTGATTTCGAAAATGAAATTTCTGTAACTTCATGACATGGCGATTTATGAACTCTCAGTACTTGCGGGATAATTTTGTTCATTGCATATGTATAGTTTGTCAGTATATTTGTTATTTACTTTTTTATTATTATCGTAACTTTGTACACCAGACTAGATTTGTTTCAGTCAATGGTAATCATTATTGTAATGTTAACAATGCTCAGCTTAAGATAATAATGATATCAAAGCTGATAATAACAATCATAATGATATGGATGGTAATGATGATGATGAAGATGATAATCATGATAATGATAATATTGATGATAAAATGATAATGACAATAACAATAATAATAATGATGATCCTAAAGTAGTAATAACAATAATGATAATGATGGTAATAACAACAATGATGATGATGGTAGTAATAATAGTCATAACAATAAAAACAACAATAATAATAATTATAATAACAATGAAAACGATAAAAATAGTGATAATGAAATGGCAGTAATAATAATAATGATGGTAATAACCAAAATAAAGATAACGATAATAATAGTAACTATAATAGTATCAAACATAACCATTATCATAATACTGGCAGAAATAATATTAAATAGTGATATTGATGCATCAATAATCATACAACCGATATCAATAAAAAGGATAATAAAGGTCATATTGACATCAATACGAATGAAAATAATTCCAATCATAATAATGCTAGTGGTGGTGATGGTAATGATAATGACGATTCGATGATAAGAATAATGATATTAAAAAAAAAACATTATCAACAGCAGTAACGATATCGAAAGGTAATGAATAAGGACAGTTATGATGTAAACAAAAATAACGAAAAGGAAGAAGAAATATACGCCTTCAAAACAAAACACAGAAGGTCCATTGCTACATTTCACGAGCAAAAACCTTTAGCCGCGTAAAGTAACTTTTTTTCCCCCAGATACCTCGCTCTTGGTTCTTTCCCTTGGGATTCGGGACCTTCAGTTTTGCGAAAGAAGTTTTTTTTACTGAATGAAAGGGCCTTATGGATCAGCTGTTTTGAGTTTTGAGTTGGGAGAGCTTCTTGGTTTGTAAGGAGTATGTTGGTGAGAAGTTTCTGTGTATCTGTTTGTTTTTTTTACGTGTGTGTGTGTGTGTGTGTGTTTGTGTGAGTGTGTCTATAAAGCGCATCAATACAATCCTAGTAATATCTTAATGACACAATTGTGGAATGTTTGTCCATCCGACTATCTTTTAAGTTAAAATCTGAAGAACGAAAAGATCCGTCTGTCTTTGGTCTCTTGACTGATGACTAGGAATGCTTCTAGAAACCTTTTAGAAAAAAAGCCGAAATTTCTGCCCATCCGACTGTCTTTTAAGTTAAAATCTGAAGAACGAAAAGGTCTGTCTTTGGACTCTTGACTGATGACTAGCAATGCTTCTAGAAACCTTTTAGAAAAAAAGCCGAAATTTCTGCCCACCTTGTGCTGTGCGGCTACTGATCTAAAATCAGAACGTCGGCCATATTAGCGAGATTGCTTAGCTGTGAGACCTCAGTACGGAGTAATAATAAAGGTAGTACCAAAGTTTTGACCGATTAAAAAGAAGTTAATGTTCAACCATGTTGTTATATGAATGTTGTAATAATGATTTTCAGGTCATTCGTTATTGATTTCAGATTATAATTTCGATAAGGTCTATTATAAGTACTTAGGTATATGTTACATTAAGTGATTGTACCTATCTTCTGAATACCTTTTGATACACTTTACCGCTCTGATGTAGCTAAAAAGTTAAAGACATGATAAACATACAGATATTAGAAAGTATTCTTACGGGCATTAGACGGTGATTGAAGTATAACTAAGAAGTATTTACCTTGTGAGCAAGGATTTTTAGCGTTGTTAGACATGAAAACTAAACATTCGGCTCGGCTTAGTGTGGAGCAAGACTTTTGAATGTGCTTAGCACTGATCCTTGAATGTTTAAACTAGTTTGCACCAAACAGGTACAGCCTTCACACTGAAGTTCAATACTAGTGTCATTAAAGTAACTAATTTTACTCCCGTAGAGTATTATTTTAAATTGTTTTTTATGCTTCTGCTTAATTATTACAATTATTCTGCTTAAGTTATTACAGTTTAAGAAATTTGATAAAATCCGTTGCAGCGCCATCGTATATTGAATGAACGTTAATATATCACCAATCTAATTTCGTTGTCAGATCAATGGGGATACGGGAAGATGGTCTTAAAACCTGGGGGCTTCTTGAGAAAAAGGTTCTGTCCCCTGATCAAGAGTGATATTTTAGTTTCCTTTCAAGT
>BOPN01002626.1:0-2500 GCA_017312705.2 Penaeus japonicus | reverse complement strand
AAAAAAAAAAAATTCTTGCTGTCGGTTCCCTGTGCGCAGGCGGAGCGTGGCGTATGGGTGGCTGACGTACGATTAAACCGTTGGTGCGCGCTTATTCTACCGTATCACAAATGATTGTTTTACAAGTATGACACGAACTTGAGGAATAAATTCAAGTACTTCGAATGTATATATTGCCAGCAGTCTTTACTTTTTTCGAGTAAGTGCCTACTAACTTTAAAAAAACAGAGCTGGCGGACGTATGACTAAAGGCCTCGGCGTCGTTTAAACCCTTATAAATTATTTCATGTCTCAATCTACTAATATACCACCACAGTTTAAGTAATATATAGCTACAACATATCCCACAGTAATCCTGAAATTAAGAAAGCGATGATAATTACAAAGAAAAAAAAATCAGGTACGACATTTTTCCCCACGTCAATAATAACAAACCTTGAAGAAGAGTTTCCATTATAACGCTCAAGGTATTGGCCTATGTCTCTACATTTTCCCGGTTTTGAGCGAATATCGGTCGTTTTCGTTCCTCTGTGCGACGGTGAACACTCGTGGATACCATTAGGGATCTGTGGGAGCCTCTGAGTGGAATAATAAGTCGGGAAGTCGCCGAGAAGGTTAAAATCCCACCGGAAGAGCAAGCGCATAGCAACACAAATCCGAAGGGTTGAAGGAGTTGAGGAAGAGAATTCATCTATTTCAACTGTTCTTCTGTTCTCATTTCGCCGCTGTTCTCGCCCTGTGTTCTCCATCTCTCTGCTGTTCTTGATTGCTCCAACCAAGGTATTATGAGCATCGTGCAACGGGAATACTTCGTTGTAGATGAAGTGTACAAGTCTTTGAGCCAAGCAAGAGCGAGAAGTTCGTGTGTCCAGTTAAATACCTTCGAGATAAACAAGTTAAGTAGCATATTGAGTAAAATACACAAGAGAAGTAACATAAGTTAAATTACAACATCATTAACGGCCTTGCTAGATCGTCCTCGAAACTTTCACTCCCATAATAAGACTGTTAATCCAAGTGATAGAGGAAAGGGAAAAAGGAAGAGAGACAATCAGGAACAATCGGAAGGAATTGGTGAAGATCAGGAAAAGGAAATAAACGAAATAAACCTTGCAAAGTAATCAAAGAAAATTCGGAAGGATATTCCAATCGACGAGAACACAACAGGAATTCAGTTTTGTAATTCGTCATAGTCTTCACACATCAGAAGTGAGGCTTATTTTCTTCGTCTTTCAATCCTCTAATTAAACAAAGACATCATGAAGCTACTTCCAGAATCTTCGGGCTTTGAGGCCATAAACAGCGCCTTGAGTTTTGACACCGTTGACGGCTGCATCATGGGCAGGTCAGTAAAGGTCATCTCTTGTGTTATTGCTTGAAAATGTGACCTTATTTCGTTATCATATGTGAATTAGATGTAGAATCATTTCGAAATGTGTCTCATGTACTTGATTTTAAGGACAGTGGAAATCGTGCATGTTTTTTTGTTCCTATTAATGTAACTTTTTCGATGTATCTTTAGCAGGAAAATGTTTGTAGTTTTATTTGTATCTATGTCTGATGAAGAAAATTAAGATTAGATTAGTCGAATTATGTAAACTAGCTCGAAACCGTCTTATTCTTAAAATTAGTTAGCATTTCCACAAACCTTTCTGTTTTAATTAGGCTTATTTCGGCTTGGACCGAAAATACATTTAATATATATATTCTCATTAAGGGTTAAAGGTCAATGTAATTTCACTGTCTACCCCCCACCCCTCATCTCAGTCGAAATCGGGATTTTGCAATAATAGTGAGTTGTAGTTGCCAATTCTCTATTTTTGTCATTAATATCCAGTCCAATATGTCCAGTAATTAAACGGAATGTCTCGCAGATACTGCTCAAGTATTATTAAATTTGTTTCTTTTTTGGTCTGTTTGACGTCCCAAGTGGAATTAATAAAATGCAAATGATCTTCATGGAAAGAAGTCTCCCAAACACTAGTCATTTTAATTGAATGCCTACGTATCTATATGTATATCTTTGCTTATTCCTTAATGCGTTATCATATTTTATCAGTGCATTTAATCAATGATAAAAAAAAACATTGTTAAACTGTCACATGCATTTATTAGTAATATGTCAAATTAAGGTCAGAAAAAGATGGAGGTAAACCGTTCCTCTTATCAGAATTTTGACAACGAACTCTTAATTTTGGGAAAAAAAAAACTAGACACCTCATCTCGCGGGTTTGTTCAACATTATCAATGCAATAATGTTAATGCATTCTCTTTCGTCAGAGATCAGATTACTAGTTTTCTATGACATGAACTTGGCAAAATTCTTGACGTCTCCCACTATCACCCCTCCCCCCATCACCCCCCCCCCTCTGTTCCGTTCTTTCCGTTGGCCAGAAACAAGACAGCCCGGTAATGAAGTTGGCGTTCGTATGTGATGGCGTAAGGTGCTTACCTTGAAGGAGGCGTGACCTTGTATAGGCTGAAGGTGTGACGGGAATTG
>BOPN01002625.1:174889-177389 GCA_017312705.2 Penaeus japonicus | reverse complement strand
AGGTATTCTAGTCTCTTAAAGTTGTCGTGACATCTAAAATATTCAGCAATAAAATACCAGTGCTTTTATGCGTAGTAATAACATGAGAACTAGACTTTCTAGGGTGGAATGAGCAGACTTCCTTATGGCAGACCATGGCATATAAACCAAAACCGTTACCGATTCCCGACAAAGTAAGAAAAAGCGCAAAGGCAGCGAGGCGTTCGTTATAAGTAAAGTTTTTGTGGGAAGATATTGGGGCTTTGTGTGTGCCTGAGAGGCGTGAGAGCTCTTCTCCCCTCTCTATCATGGGCAGGAATTCCTTTCAAAGGGAAGGGGGAGGAGAGAAGGTCAGTTGGAAGGGGGATGGGAGGGAGAAGGAAGAGAGAGGAAGCGGGCGGAGGTGAATGAAGGAGGTGGGAATTGGTTGCGAAAAAGATTATGGTAATGTAGTGGATATCACTAATAATTTTATATATTTACGATTCTTACTTTCCGGCAATATAAAGTCTACGGATTTCTTGCGCCATATTTGATTTCAACGCCATCCACGTGTGCAACTAATTCCTTCCTGTGCGAGAGGCAGCAGTATTCCCAGTGCCCACTAGAAGATGTTAAGAGGAGAAGCTGCCTTGTTTTATGCCCTGGAGCCGCATATTCCCCGGGAACAGAAGTTATATGTTGAAAATACCCGAACTTTTGTGTTTTATACATACCTTTATCTTTTGTCTCTTATAATCATAAATATTTATTTTACCAACGAACCTCCACTATTTTTTAATTTGTTAATGAAGCACCAGTTTGAGGAATTATTTTGAGCTGAATATTTTTATTATATAAGTCTAATTTAGTTATAGGTCGAAGGTTTCTTTTTTTGCTTAACTTTTATATATATATATTTTTTTACAATCTATATCTTTATATTTATTGCCAAACGCAAGGGGCGTATAAGAGTATTTCCGCCAAGAAATGCATATAAAGTAACTTTAAAATACGTAAGATGCAATCCTCGTCTTAACCTCCCTTGGGTGACCTGGGTTCAAATAGTCAATCTTCTTCCAAGAAAGGAAGGAAGGAGACCCCGGATTGGGTTGCTCTCTTCTCTCTGCTCATATCTTGTGATTCGTATTGGATCTACTGTGTTATAGCCTGAAGGTTGTGAGAAGGTTGTGAGAATGACTTTATAATCTAGAACTTATGAATAGAGAGAGAGAATACCGATAGAACTTACGAATTGGTGCTCTGACCTTTATTGAAATCCTCATTTTTATAATTTTATAGTTCGTGGAGTGGTTTCCGGGGTTCCGTGTGCAAGCGTAATGTTTTTGTTTTGTGATTTTATTCTAGCAAAATAAACCTTTAAAAAATCCTACACTTTTAACAAATCATCTTGTGAATCAGAGAATGTTATTATTAGTAATCTATTGACAAACTTAGTTTGTCTGTATGAACTTTAAGTTTTCTGAAACGAACTTAGTAAAACTTAGTAAAAGGTCGATATTTTGTAAGGATAGTCTTAACTGAAATCCCGTGCTCGTCCTCCGCGCTCAGGTTACGTTATTACCATTCTTTGTCTCACTGTATACACACCATACACAACATACCCTCCATCACGTATACTTTTCTATCCCTCTTTTCCACACTTCTTGTCACACAATTATCTTCCCATTAATAACCCTCGTTTCCGTACGTCTTAAATGGGCGATGGTTTGCAAATCTTTTGACGGTGTAGACTGAGATCGGTGGAGGGAAATACAGGCGTGAAAACGGACGTACGCTACAGTAACAGTTGTGTATCATGGTTTATCATTTATCTCTGTCTATCTTACTTCAGTTACTAATGCAGTTCCCCCTCCTTTCTCTTTCTTTTTTTTTCTCTCTCTCCCTTTATTTCCCCGGTTAGACTCTATTCAGCGCTCACTAAACCACAAAAAAACAAACATTGTTTTGGCAAAACCTTCAAATTATAGTTGTTGTTTTTTCTTCTTTTTTCCTTCGTTTTGATAATTTCCTCGACTTTTTGTTATTTTCATTTCTATTTCTTGCTATAGCTTTGACGTTCTTGCCGTGTGTTTGTTTTGTTTTATTTATAAAGCCGTGGTTTCCCCCTCCCCTCCCCCTCTCCCTCCCGGCAAGGTTTAAGAATATTTATGCGACCTCATCCTGTTTCCCTTGGGGTATGAGAGCACAGGCTGTGCCTGGTTTTTAGAATGTACATTTTTCTCAAGGAAAAAGGGAAAGAATATCATATACCCATTTCCTAATGCTTAACTTTTATTTGGACTTTAACTTCGAAAATAATCCCCTGCACCACCAATAATACAAACGGATCACCATGGCAACAAAAGTTTTGTTTACCTAAAAGCCTGATGGCGTCAGAGCCTTTGGCAATTAATTGTACAATCCTTGTGTTGAAATGTCTTAACTTGCATCAAATTCGTTAACACTTTGAAATCTTCCTACTCTCACAAGCTCTTTGTTCTATTCCTGCCTAAGATCTTCATCCTTATGATGATTATCA
>BOPN01002625.1:164889-167389 GCA_017312705.2 Penaeus japonicus | reverse complement strand
GAGCTCAACACGCTCACCCCCCCACCCCATCCATTGGCCTGGGAGAGGGAAACAACAGACTCATATGCTCTGCCTCGCTTCCTCTCGACGGGCCATGAAAGGGCGGGAACATCTCAAACCGGTTAGTAATGCTGGGAAAATTGTGCTGTTTGCGTTCGTTCTCGGCGCATAAAACGGTTTACGAAATTCGTAGCTTCTGCAAATATGAAGTGGGAATTTTGATGAAATATTCACTCGAAGCGACCGACTTGAGATCCCCTGTGAAGGAACAGCCAAAAATATCGACGTCGGTTGTGGCGACTTCTCTTGTCCGTTTGCTTTCAGTTGATGATTCCGGGTTGAGGGGGTGGGGGGGGGGTGTTGCGATGCACGATGATGATGATGATGATGATGGAAGGAATTGGTGAAGATAACCATTATAAAGAGCATTAAAAGCATTGAATGGATTGCTATATATCTATATCATCGGTCTATCAGTCTGTTTTAAAGAGAGAGAGAGAGAAAGAAGGAAAGAGAAGGAAACAGAGATAGTGACAGAGTCAGTGACAGACCGAGACAAACAAACAGGCAGAAAGACAGAGAGAGCAAAACAGACAGAGAAAAAAGATAGAGAGAGAAGCGCGTGATTGCAAAGGCTTATTGTCACGAGAGCTACACCCCCCCCCCTCCCATTCTTGACTCTTCGCGGGCAACCATCCTGCAGATTCCTTCTGACAATAACTCTCCAGGAAACTCTAATGCGACTAAGACGGAAAGAAATCCCTGAATATCTCTCGCGTCCTCTCAACCCCCAAAGGAAAAGCTTTTCAGGTTACAACGAAAGGCACTGGAAGGCTGTAAGGAGGAGGAGGAGGGGTCTGGGGATGGGGATGGGGATGGAGGGCGTTGGAGGCAGGTTAAACGAAGGCGGGATGGGGGGGGGGGGGGGGGTTCTAGGATGAATACTTTCGTCCCGCGGTGTCTGCTTCCTTGAGGGTAAAATTCTTGATACAAATAGAAAATACTCGATTGTAAAGCTCTTTATTTTCCAGTAGTCTCAGAATAGGTCTTTCTCGATGAAACGGTGTTGTGATGTATCATTATATGTAATAATTTTAAGTGAAAGTTAGATGTTACAAGCGAAAGCTATTATAAAGTGCAAAGTTGAAAACCATATACTAAGGAAAAGCATCTGAAGCAACAATCTAAATATCAAAACGGGAAAAACGCAGATAGACAGACAAAGAGAGAAAGAAATTACTGATCTGTAAAAAAAATTACTCGATCCTGAATTTCACCGCTTTGGATTTTCTCTGAATCCAAAGGAGACTCTTTGCGAGCTGACAGGAGCAGAAAGTAAATCGCCGAGCTGAGAACGGTGGATGAAAATCTAATCAACTGCACATGTGAAGAGAAGAAAGAAGTGGATAGGCGAAAACACACAGAAGGAGAGAGAGAGAGAGAGAGGGAGAGAGAGAGAGAGAGAGAGAGAGAGAGAGAGAGAGAGAGAGAGAGAGAGAGAGAGAGAGAGAGAGAGAGAGAGAGAGAGAGAGAGAGAGAGAGAGAGAGAGAGAGAGAGAGAGAGCAACACAGGCTTTTTTTGAGATAGAACTACAGATGTATGTATATATGTTATTGTGCATGTATGTACGCTATTATGCATGTATGTATGTATGCTATTTCATAAGTACGTACATTTTTATCTAAGTATGTTATTATACGTGTACGTTTATCATTATGCATGTAGGTTATTATAGATGAATGTATGTAAGCATGTATTCAACATAAACCCTCCTACACCTAGTGAACGCACTTAACAGCTACTAAAGGCAAGGGAGGATATTCCAATAACAGGCGGGAAAGTGAGGTTATTTCCTCCTGGAAAGGATCGCCCATAAAACTCTCCTTTATCACGAGGCCCAAAATTCCTCCCTTTATCTATACAGGCGCCATAGGATGATTTTTTATTTAATCATTTATTCATTCACTATTATCACTTATCTATTTATTCTTAGGGATAAATTTGCGTCCCTTAGAAATGACGTAAATAGCAATGATAATGATAACGGTAGTAACAATCATACTAATGCTAATAAAAGCAATGGTAATGATAATGAATCCCAGGCCGCTGTCCTTTCCTTTTGTTAGGTGGAATTCAAGTGAGCAAGTTGCCGTTTGGAAATTCAAGTGTTCCATGAACAACCGGGCCCTCTTTCTCTCGCCCTTTTACGTAGATATTTAAATTTCTTTTCTCTTCGTGTCTAACCAGCGAGAACACTAGGCCGGATTACCCGCGTGAAAGCCGGATCCCGAGACAGCTGCCGGATTGGCGGAGCGAAAATTGCTCGGATTGCATCGCCAGGGGATTTCAGTTCCGTGTTGGTCGATGGAAAACGCTTGGACTTCTTGGCTGTATCTTTTCGCTTCTTATTAGAGAAGAGGTGGGTTTGGATTTGAATATAGACTAGTGTATGTTCATGGGATTGTCAAAGCTATACCCTCACGATATCTACTTAATCAA